>CAUYLG010021880.1:0-280554 GCA_963573385.1 Cacajao melanocephalus
AGGTGGGTGTTGAACAATGAGAACACATGGACACAGGGAGGGGAGCATCACACACTGGGGTCTGTGGGGGGGAAACGGGAGAAACAATGGGGGGTGGGGAGTTGGGGAGGGATAAAATGGGGAGAAATGCCAGATATAGGTTATGGGGAGGAAGGCAGGAAACCACATCGCCATGTATGTACCTATGCAACAATCTCACATGTTCTTCACATATACCCCAAAAGGTAAAATGCAGTAAAAAAAATATAGATAGATATAGATATATATATATAAAAGAAAACAAGTCAGGCATTACCAAAAATTAAATGCAAGATGGCAGCTTGTTGTGGGACCTCCTAATGGCAAGGAGAAACTGGGGCAGCAGATACCCTTATTTATACTCAGATTGTGTGTGGGTCTTTCATTCACTCACTGTCTTGAGTTTCAAGGTGCAGATTCAAGCTAGCTTGAGGTAAGGAGGGCTGATTATAAGGAATCAGGAGTATTTCATAGGATGTGACGATAGGAAATGCAGATAAGCCACATAAAAACTGGAAAACCTGTGGGCTGCTGGCCCCTTTGCCTATCCAGCTCTCTCTTCCTGGAATCACATGGCTTCTTGCCTCTGCTAGAAAATCTACTACATTTCTTCTCTCTCTCTCTCTCTCTCTCTCTCTCTCTGACACACACGCGCGCGCGTGCACACACACACACACACACACACACACACACACACACTTTCTCTGTAAGGCCCTTCCTCTTAGCATCGATTTACATGGAGCTCTGCATTGCTATGGTACTGACTCTAGTTGCAACATGACTGTACAGCTCCTCTGCCCGTTACCATCTGACAACATCTGGAGCTCTTCGTTCAAGTTCTTAAGAGAGAATTTGATATTCAGTTAAGGGTCAGTTATGATTGAGAGTTGACGTCACCTTGTACAAACATCATTCTATCATTTCTGGAGTCTGGGGTAGCAGTCAGGTTTGAGGAGGCATTTCCAAAGAAAGGAGCATGCCCTTAGCTGACTTCTAAAATATATCTACTACATGCCTGAAGAAATGGTAGTGGAAATAGCTATGATAGATTCTAACGTAAAACTCCATAGGAGCACAAATAGAATAGAAAAGATAAATTCTAAAATACCCCGTCAAATGCTTATCTTCTATGACTGCTCTCCTTTGTCTTTGCATATGAAATATAGGTCTTACTCTACAACTCTCAGACTTACCCCTGGGTCTGAGTGCCACCTGCGTGTCATTGGCCTCCAGTACTTTATCAGTAAAAAGGGGGTTCGTAAAATCCATAATGTGATAACCTTTCTCCCTCCTCCCTGGAATTGTGCTATTTGCCATGCTTTGTGCCGGTTCTAAAGACTTAATCTGTGCCCCAAGAACTAGTATAATTGCAGGGAAAATAGACCCATTAAAACAAATAATTGTTCTACCACGGAGCTTTTCAATGTATGGTCAGCTGACTCTCCATATCATATGATGGAGCAAGAGGACTCCAGCAGAAAAGCATCTGAATCTCCCAGGTTCCTGCTTAAAATGCAGACCTCTAGGTCTCACCCTAAATGTGCTAGGTCAGAAGCTCTGGGGTTGGAGGCCAGGAATATGTATTTTAAACAATCTCCCAGGTAATCTGAGGAGGGCGATGTTTGAGAAACACTGCTTTATCTCATGAGAAGTGTCACAACTGAGGCCATGCCATAGCCACAAGGAAGAGTGACTCCCTGCATAAACACTTCCCCAAGGAGTGATATTTGAGTTGAGTGTCAAATATGTGTACCAAGAAAAGAATGATGATGAAAGAACTCCAAGGAGAAGGAAAAGCAAAACCCCAAAAGGATGAAAATTTAACAGGCTCTGGGGAAACAGAGCATACACTCATCCAATTGTAATACAGGACAATTGCAGAAAGAGTAGCAGCATTTGTGACTGGGGCCAAACTGGAAAGGGCCAAGTATGCAAGGCTGAAAGATATAACATGTTCAAGAGGTCTTTGAAGAGTTTCTCTGACTTGTATATTTCTTTAATGCCTTTTTCTGTAGAATTCACTTTTCCTGCTATTGCCCTGGCCCATGAAAGGCCTCCAGAATCTCAAAGTCACTGCTGATCCAACAAAACTGTTGAAACACAGCAGACACAGAGGGCTAGTTATATCAAACGCCACTCATGAGAAGGAGAATTGAAAATCATCCCAAGATCTGTCAGATCCCAGAGCTGTCTTCCACAGAGAAGGAGTGAGGCCAAGGAAAGGAGCCTACTCTCTATCATCTCTAGAAAGGCTGCACAAACAGGGGACGGCCCTAGCCAGGGTCATCATTTCTGTGTTGGCTGAGGTCCAAGAGCTGTTTTGTCTCCCTGCCAAACACAAGAGGCGGGATGTCTCCAGAACCTTCCCTCCAGGAACCAGGAGGCTCAACTCACCTTAAGCCAAACTTTCCTGTACCCACTTTCCTCCCAGGACCCAGTATTTCTGCATCTGAAGTCTTCCAAATAGCCACATGCAGAGTTAGGTTAAGGGCAAAAACCCACACCCAGAAAGAAATGTTCTTTTCTTCTTTTTTTTTGCTTTTAATAGCAACAGGGACAGTTTGCTTTTAGAATAGTCACCTGAGGTGTGATTGATAGGAAATCACTACTTGTCATTTCCGGCTCCATGGGAAATGTGATTCAGTCAAACTTAACTAAGCCTTTTATTTTCTATATTTGCTCCTTTATAAATTGGGACCTGTCAGCTGCCCATTTGAGAAACAGCAGAGAGCCTGAGTGTCCTGTGGTATTTTTCCTAGAGCAATTCCTCCAGCCTAACATATTATATTTCCAGGCTCTTCGTTCTCTTCGCCAATAAAAGATATCCTTCCCAGAGCTGTATGTCCAGCCCTATTTAGGAACCATTTAGAACAAAGAGTAAGGCCTTAATTCTCTGCTTTTCTCTCTCCACACCTCCTCTATCCACCTCCTCCACCCAGCAACACTACAGGAAACCCAGGATTCCTAAATAGAAGCAAGTAATTTTCTGAGGTTCCAACATTTCCTCTCTCACACTTGTAGGATTTTTCAGGAGCCTGCTTTTAAGGCTGGCAGACACAGCTCCCCACACACAGCCTGGAGATGTACATGTCCAAGGTCAGGGTTGAGCCTCTCAGGGCTCACATGAAGGACAAGGACTTTAGAATCAAAATGACCAAGATTTCAATTCTAACTCTCCAAGAGACTAGTTGTTTCACCTCAATTATTTTCCTAATGAAACCTCCATTTTCTTACCTGTAGTGGTAAAATAATATTAACATCTGTCTAGTTTTAGTGTGAGACTTTAAAAAAAAAAAGTAATTGTGGCAGACCTTGTTGGTTGCCACTCTAATCTTATTATCCTGTGGCACCTTTCACCTTAGAGGCTGGAAAAACTTAATACTTATTTTCCTGGACCTGAGGAACAGCCAGGAGAGAGAAAGAGAGTCGTGTGGCACAAACTTGGATGCCCTATTTGGCAACGGTGATGGGAAGACAGAAAAGCATGTCTAGTCCAGGGAAAGCTTGAGAGTAAGGGATACAGAGATTTTATCATCAATATATTTAAATTAAAAAAAAAAAAGCTCTAAAAGGCAGATGCAAAGCAGCCATCAGGGCTTCACTTTGATCCTGGTAGTCAGGAAAACAAAAAAGCTGGAGACCCAAAATCACCCAGGAGCTACCTTAGAGGTGAGGAGAAGAGGCATCCAGGGAATAGAGAAAACAAAGACAGGAAGTGCAATGCAGATGGCAGCCTCAGAAGCGCCACAGGGGCTCTGGCCAAAGAGAAAAGAAACTGAATTGACCAAAGCTTTGGAAGTCTTTGTCCCCACCTGTCACACCTCTCAGGATGGGTGGAGGGGTCAACTATCTGCCAGCTGACCAGATAATCAATAAAGGATGAGAGAACTGTCCACATCAGCCTTTCAGGTAGAATACCTGGGACATGTCAGAGGCTGCCATACAGACCTGGTTGTGCTCTTCTTGGGTAAACTGTGACACCTGCTGGCTCACGATGGAGAAAATCCATGCTTCACTTCGGTAAAAAGTTCTCTGGTGCTAGCATGGTGCAAATGTCTCCCAGATGGATTAGGTTCTTTGCTAGTGAGATATTATGCATCTTTCAGGTTCTGTGGCCATGCCCAGATTCAGTCTCCCATGACCACAGTTGTCTGGAAGGACAAAGGAAGTAACCAGAGGACAAGCCACTGTGATAAGAAGGTGTCACAAAGAACGGCCCAAGTTCAGAGATTTGGCTTCTGGTCCACCTGTGTCTCTTTGAAGACCTTAAGCAAATCACTTCTTCTATTTTGTTGAATTTTTGTCATTGATTATCTTTTCAAAGGTAATCAACAACAAGAATGTGTTACCTTTGTTGTATCTACCTTACAGTTTATGTGTAAAGAATCAAAGGAGACAGCCTTGTTGAAGCAACAAATGTGTTTTTGTGTCTTTTAACAAGCATATAAGTATCTGCTATGTGCAAACTACCATACTTTTGGAGATATATACCTGTCCGTACAAACATAAATATATATATAGTAGTGTTAATACAAAAGTGAGTAAGCCACAATTCCAATCTAGAAGACATACATGTAAACCAAATGTAAGCAAAAAATAAAATTCTAAGGTCCCCTAACTATCTGAATGGACTTCCTCCTCAGCCAGGGCACTCTTAAAATTTAACCTGAAAGACCGGTTCAGGCCATGATGGGAAGTAGGGGTCGGACATGCCTCATTATACCTCTTTGGCATTAACATCAACAAACTTTAAGTCTGATAAAGAAACGTTTTACAACGTCTTCTTTCTGAAGACTACTACCTGAAGGCTTCCTCTGCAAATAAGAACTTTGGTCTCCACAATCCTTTATCTTAATTCAAACATCCTTTCCATCAATCCCATGTCTTTAGATAAACTGAACCAAGTGTCAACCAGAAAACTTTCAAACCTACCTATAAGCTGGAAGCCCCCACTTTGAGTTATCCCACCTTTCCAGACCAAACCAAGGTACTTCTTAAATGTACTTGATTGATGTCTCATGCCTCCTTAAAATGTGCAAAACCAAGCTGCACCCCAATCACCTTGGACACATGTTCTCAGGATCTCCTGAGGGCTGTGTCACGGGCCATGGTCACTCATATTTGACTCAGAATAAATCTCTCCAGATATTTTACAGTTTGACTTTTTTTTGTTGACTCAAAGAATCCTGTTCTCTTTGCCTGAAACTCTTCCTCCCTCAGCTCATCCTTTGGTTCTCAGCGCTCATGTTGCTTCCTCTGGAAAGTCCTACTTTCACCCCCACGCTAGTCAAGCCAGGCCCCCTGTGACACTCTCAGACAACACTCCACAGTTCTCACAAGCATAGGACAGCACTAGACTGGAGGCAGGTGACTGAATGTTCAAATCCTAGCACTCCTCTCACTGACTGTGGGACCATGGGCACATTTCCAAGTACCACCAAACTGTGGTATCCTTTCCTGCAAAGTGGAGATGACAATACATACTTCCTAGGGTTTTCATAAGGATTAAATAAAATGGCATATGTAAGGCACCTAGAAGAGTGCCTATCAAAAAGTAAATTCTCAAGAAGTGTTAGCTTTTACTATCATTTGTGAAATGTTTAATTTAATGTTCATCTCTCCCACCAGACTTTAAGAAGGCAGAAGCTTCAGCCATTTTTCTCAGGCCATATGCCCTGCGCTTAGCACAGTTCTTGAAACCCTAGCCTTTTCCTTTATAAAATGCAAATAACAAATAATCACAGTAACCACTTCATAATGTGTTGTTGACACTAAAGATGATCATGTCTCCAAGTCAGCACTAAAGCAATTATCGTAAGGCCAAGCACATAGCTAAGTATTCAATGGATGTTATTATTGTTAATATAAATAACATAAATGAAGTAAATACAGTGTTTAGGAGTAATACAGAAAAGGTAGTAATTAATTTTACCTTGGAACAGGGAAGGCCTTGCCTAGGGGAGGAATGAATGAACATGATTTTACAGAATGAAAGGAGTTAGCCAAGCACACTCCATCAACTGACAAAACTCGCTGCCTTCTACAAAGTGAAAAGCTTCATGCTCAGTAGTGGGTATACACAGATAAATACAACCCAGTCCCTGCCCTTCAGGAACTTACAGCCCCATAGAGAGGAACATATTCTCCTACAGTGTCCTTTGGGTGCAAGAAGAGTAGAGCCTAATCCAGAATGCCAGGTCAGGGAAGGCTTCCTGGAGGAGGTGACATGGAGTAGGGATGTGAGGACAGTGAAAAGTTAACCAGGCTATGAAACCCAAAGGACTTCTCAGGCAAAAGGAATAGAAGGTAAGAGTAGGAATGCTGAGGAAACAGAAAGTGTTCCATTTAGTTGAGGCTTTGGGTATATGCACAGGATTGTAAAGAATGGAGCTGGAGAAAGAAGGCAGGAGCTAGATAATGAAGAGTCCTACAAGTCTTGCTAAGGGATTTGGATTTTGTTCAATAGGCTATAGGAGTTGTTGAACAATTGCAAAAAGGTGGGAAGGGATAATATAATCACATTTGCATTTTAGATAAGTCATTCTAAAAAGACAGTGAGAGGACAGCTGAAGAATAGTCAAGAGGCTTTTGAAAGAGTCCAGACAGGGGGGCTGGGCGCAGTGGCTCACGCTTGTAATCCCAGCACTTTGGGAGGCCAAGGCAGCTGGATCACCTGAGGTCCGGAATTCAAGATGAGCCTGGCAAACATGGTGAAACCCCCTCTCTACTAAAAAATACAAAAATTAGCCAGGCATGGTGGCAGGTGCCTGTAATCCCAGCTACTTAGGAGGCTGAGGCAGGAGAATCCCTTGAACCTGGGAAGCGGAGGTTGCAGGGAGCCGAGAGCATGCCATTGCACTCCAGCCTGGGCGACAGAGTGAGACTGCATCTCAAAAAAATAAAAAAGAGTCCAGACAGGCAATAGTAATGGACTGGCTTAATTTAATCAGAGTGATGACAGAGAAGCCTGAGTGAAATCAAAATGCAATTAGGAAGTACAATCAACAGGACTTATAGACTCATCTGATATGAGAAGCAAAAAAAAAGAGCAAACGGTCTAGAATTTTGTTTGGGTGATGAGGTGAGTTATGGACCAAGTCACTGATTCAAAGATAACAAGAATAGCAGGTTTGCAAAGGAAAAGAGCCAGCATAGTTTTTTGAGTATTTTATTTGCGGTTTCTATGAAGACCATAACAATCCTATTCCATATTATATTATACATCATTTCTTCATTCACAGGCCACATGGAGGTTTATAAAATCATCCCAAATCTGTGTCTTTCCATTTCTGATAACTCACAGAGTGATCCAGAACTGCCATTGTTTCTCTCCAGCTTCCCTTGGATTTTGTCACATCATTGAGTTACCTACCTTCCCTAGCTTTTCCACGGCCCACCAACCCCTCCAAGGGGGTGATGCACACACTATCAGACAGCCAAGTCTCTAGCCAGCAGTTTTATAAATGGAGTTGGAGCTCAGAGCAGAGATTTGAGCCAGAAGTATGCATCTGAGAGTAATCAGCATAGAGTTTGTATAACGATAGCATTGAGAACAGACACACTCACCTGAGGAGACTGTGAGAGGTAAGATTCAGGCACAGGTGGAAGCCTAAGGAACAAGAGCTATAAGGGGAAAAGCAACACAGAGGTAGAAAAGCTGGCCAAGGTGAGTGAGGAGCTGTCAGAGACGTAGAGAAAAAACATGAGAAATTCAAGAAAGAAGGGAATTGGACAAGCACTGGTCAGGGACATCAAATGCCACAAAGATATCAAGAAAAATCAGGACTGAAATCTAAATGTGGGAGTGTGGGTGCCTGGGTGTTTCCCGTGAACTTGTGGGAGCAGTTGAAGATGAAGAGAGGACGTAAAGATGGTATTTTTTGAAGGTAACTCAAGAAATTGGTGTAAGAGACAGAGATACAGCAGTAGCTAATGGTAGAAAGAAAATGTGTTTTGTTATTTCCTTGAACATTTGTATATGAAATGAAGCAGCAAGCAGCAAGGCAGTATACTGTAGCAGTCAAGCACTCAGAGTTCTAGAGCCAAACTCTCTGAGTTCAAGTTCCAATACCATACAGAAGCTGTGTAATCTTGAGCTTGTTCCCTGACTTCTCAGGATCCCATTTTGCTCATCCGTAAGATGGAGATAATAACAATACCAACTACATACGTGGTGACTATTAAGTAAGTTATGAGATGCCATGTGCTTAGGTGGCGCCTGACCCATCATCAACACTTGATAAATATTAGCTGCTTCTGCTGTTGATATTCCTACTTGATCAAAGGAAAGTGCCACTAAAAGGAAGATACTGAAGATACAGGAGAGATCAAGAATTCGTGATGGAGCAAAGCTCCTGAGAAAGCTGAGAGATATGGAGCAGAGCACTGAGAGAGAGCTCAGCCTTAGCCAGGAGGGACCACCTGCCTTACTGCCAGTGAGAGAAAGTCAGGGAAGTACTAGGGAGGTGCAGGCACAGATGTATTTGTCTTAGAGAAGCAGGGTAAGGGAAGTTGAGAGAGTCTTTATTTTTCTGTGTGAAGTAGGAAACAAGGCCATCTGCTGAGAATGAGGAAGGAAGTATGACATGGCACCAGGGTTAGAGTCAGAGAGTGGGAAAGGTCTGAGATTGCTGCTATAGAGAGTGGAGATGGAGCATCCTGGGCTGAGAAGTGGTTCTAAGGAGTCTGAGATCCCGAGGTCGCCAACGCATGCATTTCCTTGGCACTATCAACAGCTTGTGAAGGAATGCTGAGACTATTGTTTGGATGGTGCCACAGCTGAGACTTTGCTCAGAGGCTGTGACAGAAAGTTAAAGGGACAAGGACATTCAAGAGTGGTAAAGTGGTGGACCAGGAAGTCCAGACTGCAACAGGGAGAATATAAAGCTAGGGGAGGAAGAAAACAGAGACATCAAATGATCCAAGGTCTGCATGAATAAGCACACTGAAATAAGAGAATGACAGATGGGAGAAAAGGAGCTGGTGACCAAAGGAGTCAAAAATAATGTATGTGATGGTTAACGTTATATGTGAACTTGACTGGGCCACCAGATGCTCATATAGCGGGTTAAACACTATTTATGTGTTTGTCTATGAGTGAGTTTCCAGGTGATAGTAGCATTTGCATTGGGGGACTCAGTGGATTTCCTCCCCTGTGTACATGAGCATTATTTAGTCCACTGAGGGGCTGAATAAAACAAAAAGCAGAGGAAGGAAGAATTCATCCCTTTCTCCTGCCTCACTGTTTGCACTGAGACATCTCATCTCATGTTCTCCTGCCCTCCAGCTCCCCTGGTTCTTAGGTTTTCAGAATTGATCTGAATTACAACACAGGTTTCCCCGAGCCTCCAGCTTGTGGAACTTCTCAGCCTCCACAATCACATAAGCCATTTCCTTAAATGGGCCACAGATTCTTTGCTATTTCCCCCATTTAAATTATATTCAAGTATATAATTTCCATATACTTGAACCTGAGCTGAATCTGGGTAGAAGGATTACCTTCACTGATAAAATGACACAAATGATTATCTGGGGGTATATAGCTTGGGGGATGAGAAAGAAGCCTTGTAGCTTCCATTCAGACCTCTGAGCAGCCTTAGAAGAAGTCCAGCTATTCCGAGGCCACCAATGCTGGATACACCAGGTCGGGAGGCCATAAAGAGAGGTCCCGGGACTATGAGAAGAAAGAGGTGACTGGACAGCCCTCCACTATTCCAGGCCCAGTTATTTGAATGATCTCAGCCAGTCCCCAGATGTCACAGAGCAGAGACCTTATCCTTGCCGTTGTCCTTGCTGCATCCTGACAACCTTGTAGATTTATGAGCAAAACAAATGACTGCTATTTGGGGTGGTTTATTATAAAATTGGAGGTAAGCTTTCAGAAATGGCCCGATTTAGGGTGAAGACAAGAGTCAGGGAAGGGCTGTGATGATACAGGTAGCTGAAGAAGATGAAAGTGGAACTCTCTGGTGTCAAGAAGGCCATGTGGGGAGAAGGAACCCTCATTCAGGATGAAGAGGACACTGGAGCAGAGAAAGGTGATGAGAGAAACTTGTCAGAATGTGCAAACCTCTTAAGAGATGAGTTTTATTTTCAGGTACCATAGAAACATCTATTTGTATTTGAATATACTTGTTAGTATCTAACTGTACAAACTGAGCCCAAGGAACATACTCAGCAACTATTTAAATTTGGAGTGTGTGATGTTGCCCTAGGTGACTGCCCTATAAATTTGAAATGATAAATTGCATTTCTTTAAAATAATATTCTTAAATATAGATGTCCTATTACTCAACTGATTCCACCACGTCCCACTCAACTCCCATGTGTTGCCACATATAGTTCCATTTCTCTCTTGTGATGAAAAACATTCAACAAGTTTATGGAGCGAGCATCTGCTATGTGCCAGGCTCTGTGTTAGGTGCTGGACTTAGATTTGTGTTAGTCAAATAATGTCTGTCTTTCGGGATTCTAATGGAGATGTTTATCTGTCACTTAACACAACCCAGGTCCTGAACTATGCACTGTACAGGCCTTATCTCATTCAAACAACAGTGACGAGTGGGTAGTGTTTCAGTCGAGGTTCAATGAGAGAAACAGACCCCAGTAAATAAGGAAAGTGATTTGCTACAGGGATTTAATCTTACACAGTTGTGAGAGCTGATTGTCATTGCATCTGTTGCTGGCCTGTGCAGTTCTGAGAGGAAGATGTTAAGGAGGGAAGATGGATGTAAAGCAGGGGAGAGCAAGACTAAGCTGGAACCCACGAGGATGGCCAGTTATATTTTTATTCTGATCTTGGTGGTGTGAGTATCCTACATAAGCAAGTACACTTCCTCCTGCACACACCTGGCCCAGGAGCCAGAGAAGAGAAGCTGAAGAAGGATCCAGAGGACTGTTGCAGGCCTGGTCCCTACCCACTACCGACCAGGTGAGCCAGCAGACAGGCAACAGTGTGTCAACAACGAAAGAGCTGCTGCTTCACCTGCACCTTGTGCATCTCCCACGGGAGCTGCTGCTGTGGCTCACCCACTCCAACCAGATACATACAAGGAAGAGAATTCTGGGAAAGATACTTCAGCTTCCCCAAGTCAACACATCACAAGCCACCACAGATACTAATCAAGCAGCAGTAATGAGCATGTACTATCATCATTCAAATCTTAACAAAGGCAGAAGCTGAGGCTCTGGACACAGAGACTCCAAACGGATGCCGAAGCCCGTGCTCTGAGCTGTCACACAGCAGCAATTTTTTCTTCCACTTTAGGAAATTTCATCATGGTGCACAGACAATAAAACATCTAGATCTTTTTAGCTCCCAATGTGGCCCAGGCATGACCAACATAATCTGTCAGCCACTATGGATACAGGACCTGGAGTCTATGAGCTTTTCAGAGGCCTACAAAAGAGATGTAAAGCCTGACAATAAAAAAAATATTGACCACAGAATACAGAAAGAAAACTGAAAATGAATACATGCTTAATTATATGTTTCCAGATCTTTGACTTGACCACAGCTTACCAGGTGAAACTTTAAATCAGTTTACTATCATGCAAGATTAGATGTATGAATGTGTTTGATATAATGTAAAATGATAGCTCCAAAATTCCTAGGTCTACCAGTTTTCTTCTGGGCAGAGGAAAATTTAAGGAGGGCTGATGTCATTAAAACCTATTTCAGAGATGAATTTGGGGCAGATACTGCAGTCCTGTCTTTTTCCAGTATGGAATTGCAAGTGTAGAGAGAGGAGGAAAAATGCTACCTGATATTTACTAGCGATATATATAAAATGAAGTGAAAATGCATAGCCGTGGTCTTGGCACACTGCCCACCTTGCTGATGTGTCAGGAGCATTTTAAACATATCACTGCAGGTGGTGAATGAGAACAGAAACCAGAAATGTACAGATTAAATTTAGCAGCAGATTGAATCGCACTCACCAAGATGTTTGCCTCTCTGCCTGTTCCCTTCCTCCTCTCAGCTCAGGCTGCAGGACACCTAATCACGGAAGGCAAGCTTCTAGTGAATTCAATTAACTGGAAAATGCCTTGTGTGAGTTAATGGATAAGAGAAATGAAAACAGACATAACTTCTTCACAGAAATGGCCACAAGCAGGATGGGAAGGACTCAGCACTGGGCCAGGCTACACTCCTCCTTCTTTGAGGTCCAGATATTTCACAAGCGTGGCAACTATACATCCTAGCTTGTGGGGAGCAGTTAACTCTGAGATAAAATCATTAATCTGGTGGGGTTCCTGTCTCTGTAGAACTTCAGCTCCATGTGAATGCATAAGCACTAGCGTCCTGATCTTCGTGGACATACAGTGTTTGCTCTGAATAATTGAAATACTCTCAAATGGTGGTATGGATAGCTGTCATGTATTGAGCATTTGCCACATGTCAGGCATCATGCTAAGCCAAGCTATCTGCCTTTACAACACCTGCTGTTAAGTGTTATGATAAACTGGCTTCATGTGACATAGGACTGTCACCCAACTGCCACTACCATCTAGTAGGTACTCACTGCTTCCCCAAGAAAAAGGCACCCTACTTGGGTCTAAACACGTGCATCAAGGAGGAACTGGGAACATCCCTCTTCACCCTTCTGGATGCCCACATTCTAAGGCAAAATGACATATGCCTACTTGGCCTGTCTCTGGGTGTGCTTGTCTAACTCTCTTACCTTGTCTCAAATGACTTGCATTTCTTTCTCTTGAGATGTCAGACAGGGCTTACTTGTGAACCTCAAACCTAATTTGATCAAAACATATAGGAGTGGTAGTATTGGTTAAGAATGGAGCTGTACAGCCTGAATTTGAATCTGTGCCTTATCATTTATGGTCTTATAGGCATGATTTTTAACAGGTACTTAAAAACTCTGTTACCTCCAGTTTTTTCATCTTTAAATTGGTATACTAATAGTCTTACCTTATACGATGTTGTGAGGAATAACAAATCATATGGAATGTGCTTACTATAATATGTGGCACGTAGTCAGCACTCAACAAATATTAGCAATTTTACCAAAAACTAATTGCCAATGAAGACACTGGGCAATGAATAAGACCTTATCCCCAAACCTTAGGACCTTACAGTTCAATGGAGGAAGCAGATATGATGACATATAACCATAATACAATAGGGTGGGTACTAGAAATCCTGGTATGCAGCAGTTTACAACCTTCCTTCTACTCCCATAAAGATACAAGACCATCGCTCACCACAGGAGGGGCATGATTGACACCTACCACAGTGGAGGAAATGGGAGGCCACATACGCCCCATTTCCCGCTTCCCAAACAGCCCGAATGACCTGAGTGACCCTGAAGACATGCTACAGGAGGTTATAGCTCATTGCTTCTTTCAACAAATATCTGTTCAACACAAACATACAAAACCCTGTTTCAGGGGATGCAGAGAGTTTGCAATACAGCCAGAAAGACAAACTTGAACAAAAAATTTTAAGTGCATTGTATATCAGAAAGTAGAGATGTTGGTGCCAAAAAGTCGAAAACTTCTGAAGCATATGAGACCAAGACAGAAGAGGCGTTAGTTCAGAGAAGTGAAGCACTTTAAAGGCATGATAATTGAAATAAAGAGGCCCTGCCCAATATTACAGTCCATACAATCTATACATGAAGATGGCTAAGCCGACATAGAACTCCTTATGGTGCAGATTGAGAATAGAATTCTAGCTCATTCTTAGTATTTGAAACACTATTTTAGGATTAAAACTGACAACTGAAATCCTAAAGAAATGCTATTTTGATTTGTAGTCTTTACAATGGATAAGGAAAATAGAAAATTATAATAGGTAAAAGTACACCTATAAACACAATTGAATGTAATTTGAATCATTAATAAGAATATAAAACATACATGTAGGCAGATACACACACTATCCCTTGGATTTATTCTTTTCTGTTCCTAGAATTTCTCCTATAGTTGGCAATGAACATTCTTATTTCATGAATTATCAAATCAGGCCATTATATATAACTGTATATAATGAATCAATAAATGAAGCTGCCAGCTTGCTTTTCCTCCTAGACCAAACCCTCCTGCCCTAAGCAGGCCACTGCAGTTTAAGTTCCAGTCGTGTCCTTGTGGCTGTCTTTACTGTCTCTTAAAGAATGCTGTCTGGGGCAGTCGTATCCTCCCTCGCAGTCCGGGAGATTAATGGACCCATCGCAGGGCGGGTCAGAGGCAGCCTGGCAAAGAGGCTCTTCACGGTCCCTGAGTTGCTTAGAAAGAGAGTGAGGAAGAGTTTAAATATAAAAATCTGCAAATAATGTGGAGACAGACAAAAATAGGAACTGACTACACAAATGTGCTCTCAACCTTGAATCTGGGAGGACAGAGTGATGAGCTACCCAGGAAAGAGACAGCACCTCCCCAGCCACAGAGATTGGTATTTTGGAAGATCAAGGCGCCAGGCAGGTATCAGAGCCACTTGTCAACAGAAGCAATCAAGGCAGCAAAGGTTTTAAAATCAAGTAGACCTGAATTTGGACCCCAGTTTTGCCACTTAGCTGTGTATTCTTGCATAGGTCATGTAGCCTCTCTCTCTGCGCCTGGGAAAAAAATAAATAAATAAAAAACAGAGGAGCAATAGCTACCTCTTTCAGCACCCTCATAGGGTGGTGGCAGGGATCATAAAGAATTCATTTAAGACAACAGTCTTGAATCAAAAAGCCCAACACAAACTCTGTTAAGCAAAAAGAAAAAAAAAAAAGAATGTATAGATCACCTAACAAGGACGACCAACGGAAGACGAGGCCTCAGGGACTCAAACATCATCAAGACTGTTTCTTCATGTGTGTTGACCTCATTTTGGCCCACTGAAGATTGCTTTCCTCCATGCAGCAGTGAGAGGTAACACAGGTGGATGAGCTCCTAGCACAGAAAGCCTCTCTCCCCCAGCCTCACATATAAGATTCCAGGAATGGACTCTGCTTGGTCCAGCTTGGATCCTGTGCCCATTCCTGTAGGGTACTAAAATGAGCTAAGCTGAGCCTCAAATACACCCTGAAGGTAGGAGCATGGGTTCTCTATATCAGCACAATCCAGGAAGTACTTTATAATCTCTTGTTCTTTCTCTTTTTTAATTATTTCTCTGGATATATAACAGGTGTGTATACTTAAGGGGTATACAAGATACTTTAATTATTTGGAAAGGGGAATTATCATCACATTGGATAAGAAGAAATATCGTACTGAGAAACGATACCCCCTTAGAGACTTCAAATTGCTCAATAAACATGAAGACATTAATCTGAATGTCGGGATTTCCACTGTCAAATGTTGTAACCACCATCTAGCCACCAAACAGAGCATGTAGATGCCTTTTATTTTGGGCCATTCTTTTAGCATATGTTTATCATTTCATTCATTTACTCATTCATCACTTATTGAGCATTTTCTGTCTGCCAGACACCGTGCTAAGCATCTCACGTCTATCGTATCATTCGGTTTCCGCAACAACCTTAAAAAGCACTGTATTAATCCCATTGCACAGTAAGCAAACTGAGGCTCAGAGAGGTTAAGTAATTTGCCCAATGTTTCACAGAAATGGACTTGAACACAAGTCAAGCCAAACTCCATGTTCTTAACCACTGGGCTACCCACTTGGTAAGACTTAGGGGAAAAGTGATTAATTTTTTCTAGGGGATATCGTCACAGTGAAAAGCTGACATTTGAATTCAGTCTTTAAGGATAAGTTAGAAGCTTGTCAGCAGGAAATATGATAAAGAACATTTGGGGCAGAGGAAAGATGATGTACAGAGATACAATATGTGCATAAAATGTTAGTGTTCAATGTCTCAAGTCAAAGTCCAATAACTCTTACTAGCTCAAACTACTAGAAGAGACAGGCTGAATTAGGAAATGGTCTAAACTATGTTGATTTATAAGCAAAGGAAAAAGAAAATACAGTTACTAAATATGTTCAGAAAGCTTACAAACATACAAAATTTCTGGAAAAAAAACTTTTCAAGAGATCTACCTGTTTAGTTTTAGTGCAAACCATTTTTGCCTCATGGACATCGGGGAATGGACCCCAACCATTCCTAAGCTGTCTTATTAGATATAACATAACCTTGAAATTCTCCCAGCTGCTTTTCCCAGCCTAATTACGGAAAGGTAGCTACATCTGTTAATCTGCTAATGAAACCCACATTAGTAAGATGTCGCCCATTTCAGATAATATAAATGAAGTTTTAATTTGATTATAGATTTTTAAATCAAAGGTAAAAAATTAACGCCTTTGAAAAAATCAGAGAAAATCATTTAAATAGTAATAGTAAGTAAAATAGAAAGAATGAATATTTTCTTTCCCATTATACATTGCTTCTCTTCCATACCTCAGTAAATAGGACAACCATTTACCCACCTGATCAAGTAGGAAACTGAGGCAACACCATATTCCTCACACTCCTCATTCCCTTCCCTTTCCCCATCATGCCATCCTCAAGTTCTATGACTTCTGCCTCCTTCATATCCTTGGTCCCACCCCTCCTCACCATTCTCTTTATCACTGCATCAGTTCAGGACTTATCACCTCTCTCTTCCCTGCCTCTGTTCTTGCTGCCCTCCCATCTATCCTGTGACATGAGCTTTTTAATATCCAGTCTGTCAAGTATCTTCCATCACTCTCAAGAATGGTTCGTCACACAAGGCCAACCGGAGTCTTTCTCTAGAACTGTGCCGCAGATGCTGATAAAATAAACTCTTTATCATGTCTTCAGCCATGTGAGAAAGGCTGACTGCAATGGAAAAGGCTAAGGCTGACATTCAGAGAGAAGGGGAGGGATGAGCGATGGAGAGTCCTGGAAATGTCAAATCCTTAGTTCTCATCCTTGAGCTGATTCCTTACATTTACCCCTGTATCTTTATCAACTGTAGACACCAGTAAATTACTTTTGTACTTAAAGCAAACACAAAACAGAAAACAATTTCCATTCCTGGATCTTCACTGACTCCCCATTAGAGTGAAATCCAAGTTTATGAACCCAACAAACTCAGCCCTTGACAGCATACCTCTGCCTCCCATCCTTATCTCATCTCACCACGCTCCATGATCACATTCTAAGTTCAAGGCTGCATTTATACTGAGCTGTGTTTCGTTGTTGTTGATATTGCTGTTAAAATTGTTGTTACTGTTGATGACACACTGACTTCACCATTCTTTCTTTTATCTGCATCGCACATACGAGGCATTGATTTGCTAAGTTACATCGATCTTTTATAAAGCTCCTCCTAGACTGAATTCTCTTCTCTATGCAAACTTAGCCTCTAAGCACAGCTCTGCTGTAGCAAAAAAAAAAAAAAACAAAAAAAAACAAAAAAAAAACACAGTATAAAAAATCTCTGTTTACCTTTCTGCCTTCTCCTACTCAATAGAGCAGAGAAGAACGGTCTGTCTTCTCCATAACTAACCCAGTGTCTGGAACACAGAGCAGGTAGTCAGAAATGTTTGCTGAATGAAGAAATGAATGAGTATACTGAGAAACTTCAGTTTGAGTATCTTCGAAATTATATTTTAAAACCTTGTTTTAGAAATTCTCAAAACTTTACCTCCAATATCATTGAAGATTATAATATATATACATATTCAACTCCTAGGTTAAATTTTCTTGTGATTGAGCTGATTCTCTTAAGGAGGTTAATATTAGCTTTTAATTATATCCTGCCATCCAACTAGTACTTGAATAAATGCAAGGGAAGAAATTCCTTGCCGTATCAACAGAGGTGAATTCAATTCAATCATTCCATTTAATTTTGCATTTTTTCTGCTCTAATAGTCAAATTGCTAGAGGAGATGTCATTTCCATAAGCTCATCAACCAGAGAATGCAGAGAAGTTACTTGAATATTTTTTAAAGGCTTCCTATTTCAAGGGGGTTTCAAATAATTTCAAAGGTAAACTGGTTCCCTGACACCTTCTCAAAGGTTCTCTGCCGTCTCTGACTCCCTTTCCCAAAAGCATTCGCCATGTGTGCTGGTGGCTTTTTTCATTCCACTTTCCCTCGCCTCACACCCATGCACCACACACCCACCTCCTCACCTCCAATTTAAATGGGGTCCTTCTTTCAAAGCTCTTGCCAGAAATCACCTCCTCCATAAAGCCTGCTCACATTTACAAGGCATTGATCTGAACTTATCAAAACAGCCTCACTGTGGCATCTTAAAGTATGACTTTTAAGGTAATTTAATTCAGCTCATGACCTCAGTGAAATGAATAGACCTTTTGTTTCACCTCCCTGTATTGTAGGAGAAAGAGCCCAGTCCTGGAGTTGAAGCCAGGGAAACCTATGTAAGAACACTAGGTCTGCTGAATGGCTGTGCAAATTACAGCATCTTTCTGGATTTCAGTTTCCGTATCTGTAGAATGGAGACAATATTGCCTGCCTTATGGGTTGTGGAGAGATTTCAACAGCCTAACATATCTAAAAGTTCAATCATTATTAAAGTCACTATTTACAGATGCACCATGTGGGACTAAAAAAGCCCTCTGAGAGTCACACTGAAGAGAGTGTTTGATAGACACACTCAATTCTCCTTGGACCAGATGTATCTCTCAGTGATTCTGAAGCAGGCTTTGCATCCAAATAAATGAATAAAGGCTTTTCAAAATACAAATCCTGGATGCTGCTGAAGCAGAATCTCTCAAGGTAAAATTTACCAAACATGGACATATATTAGCCACTCATCTGTTGATGCTGATAAGTAGCCCCTACTGAGAACTTCCAAACAATTGAAAACAGAAGCACCTCTCCAGGCAATCAGACAGACAAACAGAGCCTCCATAACCACAAATTCCCAGCCCACAGTACCGCAGATGCAGTTGACTAGAGAAGGGGGCACTCTCCAAACCAAAGGCAGCTAGAAAGGCATTTCAGCCAGGTACACCAGAATAAAGAAGTTGTTGCCTTTCGGGAAAGCAATCATCCCAGCTGGCGCATGATCAGAAAGACAAATGCGTTTGGTGCACACTTGCAAGGGCTGGCTCTATTCCAAGTCTGCAGCATCCTCTTGGAAAGGGAGCAAAGGAAGTGTGGAGGTGGGTACAGGCTATCACGCCTTGCTTCCACCTGTAGAGTCCTAAAAATAAATCATCTACATGCCATGTGCTAAGCCTCTTACACAAACCATCTCCTTGACTCTTCACAATGGCCCTAAGAGGTAAACATTACTATCCTCATTTTACACTAGAGGAAACTGAGGCATGAAGAACTTTGCTAGTATGCAACAAAACTGAACATGAACAAAGATCTGCCTGACTCCAAGCTCTGTCTTAAGAGTCTGGGAATAACATGGTATTATTTTAAATATATGAGACTCCATTTCTTCGTCTACAGTAATGGGAATTTTACTATTGTAAAGAGTGAGATAAGAGATGGGGAAGGACATCAATAAGTTGCAGCTCGTATTGTTCAATATTGCTAAAGGATCTCTTTGAAATCGTACCATGAGGGGCTGTGGTCTGAGGAGTGGGCATTTTCAGAGATTATTTGAAAGCCAAATACAATTCCTTTAAGTGATGGCCTACTTGAAATTTATTAGTTATTTATTGACAATACACATTGTTATTACTCTCTGTTTTGGTTTTTCTAAAGTAATGTGTAAAATTATTAAAAATGAGTAAATAAGTGGAAAAGGCCCTCAAATTAGAAATGAATAAGTTATTTACAGTTGAAATCATGTAATGTTGTCACGTGATGTTACATCAAGCCAAAGCACAGTGTCCCAGCAGAAATGCAGTGCAGGCCATTTGCTATATTGGAGTGTGCGTACATTCCAGAGTCTGCCACTCCTCCTCCAGGTGGACCCTTCCGTTCTGTGAAAGACTTCATCCCAGCATGCCTTCTGGTCAATGCCCAGGCAGCTACCATGTGCCCTCTTGAGTCCCTTCTCCTTTTGTTCTCTCGCTGCCCTCACACCATGCAATACTGTAACACTCCATGGAACTGTAGACCACAGTGCACCCCGTAGGGCAGACAGCAACTTCCATACTAGCTAGTTCCTCCGAGAAGACAAACAACTCATTTGATTCACCTTATATTACACAATTTTCCAACATCCCCAACTTGGGTTTTGCAATTTAACTATTTCAAGCCCACTTTTTTGAGTCTAAATCAGCATGCAGCACCTTTAATTGCAGTTAGCCCTGTGAAAACGACATGTGTTCATCAACTGTGAGTAGCCAAACAAATGTCGGTCATGTCATTCCTGTCTGTAAAACACTACCCCAGGCCACACCTGAAGTAAGTGACAGAGCTGAGATTGGAACCAGGACTCTCTGGCTGTGGAGACCACTGTCTTTATCATGATGCCTTGTGTCTTTTTGAGAGGATTGCTCAGCAAACATAAAATTTACATTTGGAAAAAAACATAAACATTTGTAGAGTCAAACACACATATTTTAATAATGATGAATATGAGTCACAAAGCAATTCCAAACTATAACACATCTACAATTCTGAGTGTTGAAAAAAGCTTAGAGGGTTGGAATTCCAGCTCTGCCCCTCGAGAGCTGTGTGACCTTGGACATATCACTGAGTTTTTCTGAGCAACAATTTGTTGTTTAAATGATATTCCCTTTGGAATCCTGAAAAGGTTGTACGTCACTGTAAATCTGTTGCCAGACTTACAGATGTTGTACATTAATACTCAACAAGAGTATCATAAAATATGTGCTCAGTAAATAAGATTGATATTTTAATATTCTGTATTATATCTCTATATCTTTGTACATGTTTTCCTGCTACCTCATGTACCTCACAAACTCCTGTTTATCCTTTAAGACAGAAGCTTGGGACCCAGACCCTCTGTGAAAGGTTTTCTGTCCCTCTCTCCAGCTCTATTTTATGGCAGAGGTTATCATTCCTATCTTGGAGCCATGAGAGCACCTGGAGGTAGCAGAAGAGCTAAATAAGAGATGGAGGGCATGACTCTGTGGCCAGAACTTTCCCCAAA
This sequence comes from Cacajao melanocephalus, assembly GCA_963573385.1. NCBI lineage: Eukaryota > Metazoa > Chordata > Mammalia > Primates > Pitheciidae > Cacajao > Cacajao melanocephalus. Next base: position 20,994 of record CAUYLG010021880.1, read on the forward strand.
ATTAAAAGAGAGGGAAAGGAGATCGTAGAAGAAATGAACAATCATTCATTCAACATTCATTGAGCATCTGCCAACTGCCAGACATAGTACCAGGCACTGAGGAAGCGATGTGGAATACCATGTGGTCCCCGTCCTGGCACAGCTAAATGCTAGTGGAGGAGAACGACAAACCCACTCACTGATTAACATTCACAGTGATGTGTGAAATCACACTGCAGGTGAGGAAAGTCTGAAGCAGAGCTCTTAGACTGCACTTTGGAAGACAGGCAAGAGTTTGGGAAGGTGAGAAGGGAAGGCGTGCATACGGCATGAAATGGAATGGCATATTTGGGAAACTGCAGGTTGATCAGAATGATTCCAACGAAGTAAACTGGGCACCTTGGCCTTTATTCTAAAAGATACGGGAGCCCTCACAGGAGAGTAACAGGGTCATACTTATTTTCTCGATAAGAATCAAATCCTTTATACCAACCTGGATCATTCTATTGCTTTCTACACACATTCATTAAGACAGTATTCCTCCCAACATCTGTTTTGAGATTTCTGTTACTTTCAGTCTCAGATACTGATAAGGACCCAGTCTTGCCTAACAGAGTGGAGATTAATGTAGTCCAACCCTGTGGCTCCAATTACAGAGAGAAATGTGATAACGGAGAAATGAAAGCTGTGAAGGATTTCTTTTTCTGATAAAGGGAAATACCAAGACACTTTGTGGAACATATTTTATCAGCTTGTGTTATTATCAGAAAGAGAAAGCCTGCTCCCCTGCTCTATCAGTGCATTCTGCCACTGTGTCAGTGAGTAGTTTGCTATCAATCAGGAAGATGGTGCTTGAATTCTGGATGGCCCATCTCTGTCTGTCTTCTCCCTATGTGAGTAAGAAAGAATCTTTATATGACAGGACCATTTATTAAGAGCAAGATTTCAGTATTCCTTTCTGTGATAAAGCAGCCAGAGACTGCTTTGGACTCTTTCTGGAATGAAGATATCCTACCTCTTCAAAGCTCAAGACTTACATCAACAAAGCTATTTATCTCAGAGAAGAATTCTCCTATAAGTCCCTCAACTGGATATCTTCATTTTTTAACACCTGCTTTCTTCTTTACCTCCTTGATTTAGTGTTTGTCTTGCTAGTTCACAGACATTGCTATTTCTGTAACCAACAATGAATTAATTGAATTAATGTCCTAACATTAGATAGCTCTTTTACTATTTAGAATACCCTTTCACCCAAACCAAATGGCCCTTCAGTTAATGTATTTCTTAATTAAAATTCCTTTTCTCTTAGAGCTGTTTAGTAGTTCCTGATCTTGGGTTCCAAGGCTCATTCTACCCACCTCTTGGCCAGCCTAGTGTACCCGTCACCTTTCATTAGGTCACACGGTGAAACAATCCCGCTCTCCCAGTGGCTTCTAACAAAAGTTCATTTCTCCATCATATTACATTTCAGCTGTAGGTTGGCTATAGCTGTACTCCATAAGTCATCTTCTTTCTTGAGCCCAGACTGAAGGAGAAAAGCTATCTGAGACATGCCATTCTGTGTAGTGGGGAAAGAAGCAATGACAAAACCATGTGATATCTCTCAATGATTCTGTTCAGCATACATGCCTTCTTCCCACACTTTACTGGCCAAAGGAAATCAAAAAGTCCAGCCTAATGTTGATGGGACACAGAATTGTAACATTCTCACAGGAAAGATAGCAAATTGGAAACGGTAATATAATTTACTACACTTGGAATGCCTTGCACATATTCACTGCTGAGGAGTTTGCAGTGCTCCCTAAAAGCAATACTCCATTTTCTTTCTTGCATGTGTTCAAAACACCAAAAACCATGTCCTCCTCCATTTGTGCCTCAGAAGCCCATCCAGTCCTGTGTCTTGGTCTTTTCCCTCCCCTGTGTAATCTGGGAGTGATAGTCTAGAAGCAGAATGAATGATCGCTGGTAACTGCAAGGGTTCCCTAAAAGCTATTCATAGCAGGTGTACCTTATTTATTTTATGAAGAGTTATTGGAAGCAACAAAAAGCAGCTAAGATTTCTTAGAATTTTTGAGCCAGAAGGAATTATAAATAATTTTTTAAATTATCTTAATTTTGTAAATTAAAAAAAAAAAGCAACTGCTATAAGGGCCAGAGAGGTATATTTATTTGCCAGTGCTCACAGAGCTAGAGATAATAAGGCAAAAACCGTAACTCAGATTTTTTTTTAAATCAGGCCTTTTTCATCATCCCCAAGCTACCCAACCTGTTAGACAAACTTCATCAAAGGTCTTGCCTTTATCTCTCATAATGTGCCGTGAAGAAGATGAGGATATGTGACCCAGATGACAGTACACTTGAATGGAACTGTACCTTGTTGAAATAATATACCCAGGGTACTGATTAATGTGTCCATACCCAATTCAAGGAGGTCTCTAGAAGTGTACTAAAGGAATACTCTCTAAGCCTTACCTTCGCCAACATTTTTTCTTAATTACTATGTCACAAACATAAAGATCATGCTGTGATAGTCACTGTCCCTGTTCATGATCTATCCTTGAACACATGATAGAATTGCAATTTCTGATCTCCATGTGGTTGGTGAGGCCACGAAACTAATTCCAGCTAAACAGCAAAAGTGATGTGTTACCTCCACCCTGGAGCATTTAACTGCTAGTGAAAAACCTTCCAGAGTCTTCTTCCTTCTGCCATGTTTACCAGCAACATTGCAGATGAAGGTTTCACTCGGCCTGACTCCTGGAGGGAAAAGACAAGGAGGAGAGTCCCAGCCAATCCACAATGGACATGTAACATAAGCAAGAAACAGTCTTTTGGGTTTTATTACCTCTGGGATCAAGGACTTGATTATCTTTCAATATAGTAAAGACTATCCTAACTGACTTTCATACTAACAAAAATCTAATATTTAAAAAAGTTTAGAAAGATAATCAATATAATGGAAGACCAATTAAGGATAAAAAGCATTGCCACAAATTGGTATTAAGGGATAAACGTGTCTAACAAAATAGAACTTGAGAGTGCTGATGTAATTTCCTATACTTAAATTTCAGAAATCAATAGCAATTCATAAGTGAAAAGGTCTTTGACCTATAAGCTCTAAAGGAATCAATATTGTACTTTGGCTAACAACAATTCCAAACTCACTGATGATCTGCACTCATAAAAATGTGGTATTTAGAAATCAAGGAAATGAATAGTCCTGTATGCCACAGAGAACACACCGAAAGCACCAGGCTTTGGTAAATGAAAGCATAGCCAGAGGAGAATACTAAGATGCTAGGGGAACTTGAATTATGACAGATAAGGAGTTGTCAAAGGATCCGAGATGGGTGGCCCAAAAAAGAGGAGATTTAGCCAGGACATATATTCTTCTTTAAATATCTGGAGATCAGCACTGTCCTGGGTTACAGGAAAAAATAAAATAAATATCTTTATATTTAAGAGAGCTGTAATGAGTGAGAAAGTTCAATTCTGTTTTACATCAAGGCCTATAACAAAGAGTCATGGGACAAACCTCTAAGTAAGAGGCAGGCCCTGGGAAACATCCCTTAATCTCCATAGAAAAGTCTCTCTTGGGCCCCTAGATAAGCTTGGCCTTTGCTGAAACAAAGATCACACTGAATTTGTCTGTATGAAGATGGCAGAAAACCATGAAGTTCTTCAGGGAGAGAATACATTATTTACCTATATTCCAATATTCGGTACACATTCAGTATTTATAGAATGAAGTTCAATCAGAAGAAATGTTCAAACACACAGACTCCTACAGCAATGGAAAGAGTACAAATGCCTTGTTTATGGAATTCATCCAGTGAAGCAAGGGCTGGAGGAGATGACCTTCTAACAGCTGTTCTAATTCTGCTTCCAGCCTTCTGCAATACAGCTCAGTCTTTCCTGGAGTCTGGCATTTAAAGCCCACCTCCAACTCATGAGCTCTGAACACATGGATAATTTGAGCTGTTTTTCATTCTGTTTCCAAACTCGTATTTGGTTTGCAGTCACTTACAGAGGACAGCAGACTTCCCAAGTCATCTGTAATGGGCCACGGGATTAAAACAAACATCTGGAAAAAGGAGGCAACATTGTGAAGATCAGTGCAGAATTGGCCCATTCCAAATGAACAAAATGTTGTGGGTGAAAGAAAATTTCCAATCATAGTCATATAGAGTAGCAATAGACTCTTAGAATTAGAAAATATTTTTGGATCAACCAAGTTTCAGCACCTCAAATTAAATCAGCGGGAACTCTATTTCAAATTCAAGATTTGCCTTTTAATATACAATCTCCAGAGGGAGAAATTTAGTTATCAAAGGAAACAGTTCTATCTTAGCATTATATTGTTGTAAAGTGACATGTAGTTGAAAATATCTCAGGCATGACAGGATAAAATCGTTTTAATAAAATGTCCATCAAGGCTTCTGGTTTAAAACGATAGATTGAAACCCTATGTTTGCCACTGTTCTCTTCCTCCAAACCTTTCTAAAATGATATTACAAAAATTCAAAAAGTATAAATCTACGAGGGCAATGAATGGGAAAGAGACAAGAACAACAGATAGGGATCAACAAATTTTTGGAAGACAGAGAGTAGAAGGAGGCGGCATTCGTGGGCCTGAGAAAGCTCAATACCAGGTGCTGCAGAAAAGGATGCCAAGAAGACATGGTTCGTTCATGCTGTACAGCTCTGGAGAGGCTGGCAGCTGGAGGGGTCTGCTTCCACCACAGGTAAGTGTAAGATGGGGAGTTAATCAAGATATCCCTAACAAGCAATGTACCCCCTGGACCCTCCCCCACTCCTGAAGCCAACTACCTCTCCCACTCAGGAAAAAACAGGAGGATTACAATGTGAGAAACTGACATGGAGCAGCTGCTAATGTGAGGTAAGTAGGGATCGTGAGAAAGGGCTATGCTGAAAACAAGAAAATTAAGTGAACGTTTACATATCAAAATATGAGATTCCCCATTCTACTAGCATCAGCTGGCTCCAGGAATACTTGACAGTGTGTTCTTCTAGGCAAGAGACCAGTTTCCAAGAGAAACTAAACTGCCTGCTAAAAAGACTTACAGGCACAGATAGTTGAGTGTGTCCCAACAGAAAGGCCTGGTTCCCACCAAATTAATACACAGTGTAATGCACGTACCAATTCTTACACTCTCCCATGGGTACTTAGGACTTCTAGTCTTCTGTTTAGAATACCACTCTTAACCATAAGTAGACTTCTAAGGAACACCAGACATTTGTGTGAAGTCTACAACAGGAGACCAAAATAAACATTTTTTAAAGTAATGCAACCCAGAAACAAAAAAGTAAAATACAGAAAAAAATGTAGAAAACAACAGTTGATATCCTCATATATCAAGGTAAAGAATAACGTGCATTTTTACAAAAGACTTGTAACAAAACATTTATAGAAAAAGATGGAACTCTTGTCCATTATAACAGCAGAAATCCAAATTCAATAGAATGGTTGAAAGAGGAAGTTGGGGATAGTGTCTGGAAAGTGGACCAAGTGATGGAATATATGCAAACAAAAGATAAGGCAATTAGAAGACCAATCCAGGAGATTCAATATATAGTATTCTACAACCACGAAAAGAAAAAGAGGTGGGGAGAAATGAGACTAGAAATAGTATTAGAAAATTTTCCACAGCAAAAGGATCTGAGTTTCCAAACTGAGTGTTATCACTCATTGCTTGGCAAAATTAATGGGAAAAGGCATATTATTGTCACATTTGAGAACTTTGGGAATAAAGAGAAGACTCTAAAACCAAAAAAAAAAGAAAAACAGAAATGATGTACTAAAGACTAAGAATCAGCATTCTATTATTTAAGGCAACACTGGAAGCCAAAAATCAATGCAACAAAGCCTTCCCAATTCTGAGGATTCTAACCCAGAGTCATAACCAGACACACTGTCATTTAAGCGTAAGTATTGGGAAAATGTGTTTATATATATATATGACTTTTCAAAAAAAAGACTTTCTTTAAATTCCTTTTCTGGGAACCACCACGTTATTCTCTACCAAAGTGAGGACATACATCAAGAATTTTTAAAAATAGGATCTGGAAACCAAGAGAGCTAACATAGGAAAGGGATAAAGGGAAGTCCCAAGATGACAGCTGTGCAGTGAGCGAGCCCTGGAGAGCCACCAGTCCAGACTGTATCAGAAAGACAAATAATTCCAAGAAAAGAGCTTTCCAGGAAGAAGAAAACAAAACAAAACAACAACAAAAAAAAACAGACTGGTAGAATACCTGGTGAGTTTGACTATGAGGCTGATATAAATACTAAAATGATTTTTTAAATTAAGGCAAAGAGGTTTAAAAAAAATAGGTTCATAAAATTGTAAGCAAAAGACCAAAAAAAAACCCCTGCAATTAATAATTACAGAGGAATTGATCAAATATATTTCTTGTCTCAAGGTTAGAACACACACACACACACACACACACACACACACACATTCAAACGGCTCACACAGTTGCTGGAATGACTTAAGACCTATGTCAAAAAAAAAGGAGAAAAAAAAAAAGAGCCATGTCATTTCCCCTCTTAAAACACATTAGTGACTCTCCATGTCTTTCCAGGCTCTCTGAGTTTTAAGAACCTAAATAAATTCCATCACTTTTCAATGAGTAATCTAAGTTCCAGAGAGGTGACCTGACTTGGCCAAGTTTGTTAATCAAGTGAGGCATAAGTCTGAAAGAACTCAGACTCCTGTCTTTCAATTTACTGCCCCTTCCACTGCCAGCCCAGATGACAGAAACACATCTCTTGTTTTTATTTCTGAGATCATAATGGTATACAATTCCCCATTAGAACATACATTCAATTCCAAGAGCTATTCACTTACTCAGCTCTCCCCTACCTGTTAAAAATAGAACAGAGGATTATTTCTTTGATATTGTTATTTTACAACCTACAAAGAGATGAGGACCTAGAATGAGCTATCATGAGATGCTCACTGACCCGAGGGAGGCTCTGGCCAGTCTCTTCCACGTTGCAGCACCTACCTTCCCACATTCCCGGTAAAATAAGGGATGAAGTCATGGGCAGTTTTAAGATAGATAATGGGGACAAGTGGGACCATAACCTCAGTGCTCATGGCTTAAGGCTGCTTAAATCCATCTCAGAACACCCACCTTCGCTTTTCCATTCACTAAGCTTTCGGGCCACTCCTGCAGTGGAAGAGCATTCTAGGAACACTGCCTTTCTTTCTTGGGATGTATTTGATCATTCACCAAATCTCTATGGGTGTCTGCTCTGGTGAGGCAATGGGCCAGCCTTGGGCATACAGTAGTCACAAAGATAAACAGCCCTTCATAAAGGTTAAGGTCAAAAATCTAGTGCAAGTTGACAGAGTTCACATGCAAATATGGAGAGTATTGGGTCAGAACCTGCCTCATATACATCGACATATACCCCATAACACAGCCACAGCCTGCCTGACAAGCCTTCTCAATCATCCAAAACAGAATGGGCTCTGCCTTGGGGGTATCAAGTTCCCCATCATTGAAGGTTTACTGATCACAGACAGAGAAGTCAAAATGCAAGTATCCTGCCCTTTCCTCCTTTCCGATGCCTGATGAAATCCTGCTCCTCCATCAGGAGCAGGTTCATATGTCCTATCCTCAGTCGCGTCACCCTGACAGTTCTCAGCAGTGTTTCACATCCACGCTCTGGGTCACTATGACTCTCTTGTCTGTTCACTGCTGTTTCTTTCCCTTGTGCTATTTCTTGGCAGGAGCTGGCCCATAATTTTTTGTTTCCAAATCTATTTCTTCACTTGAGAGAGGATATTTTTTTTCCTATCAGCAAATGCCTGGTTCATTGGAGGTGCTCAACCTATATGTGGTGAAGGAATAAAGTCAACCTCATTCCTCTCTATTCTCCACTTGGACCATCCTTGCTTAGCCTGCTTCCATGCCCTCAAACGCAGTAACATTGATCCCACTTCGTAACCCTGGCTCGTGCTGTTTCCTGCCTCAAATGCCCTCACCCCTTATTCTGTTAACAAACATTTTTGAATGCCCACTGTGTGCCAGACATTGTGCCAAGGATAAGCAAAACACTTCCCTCCTCTCCCACAGCTTAGAGCAAAGGCATGTTAATGAGCAAAGAATTGTAATTTGGCACGATGAGTGGTGATGTGATAAGTAAACACAGGGTGTTGTGAAAACCCAAAAATACCCCATCCCTAACTCATGAGATTGGAAAACCCTCACCAGAGGAGATGGCATTGTTGCTGCACCCTGACAGTGTAGTTAGGGTCAGCCAGGTCAAGGAACTGAAAAGAGAGTCTTGGGTGCATGCCCTTCCTGTCGCCCTTCATACCCGTCCCACTTCAAGGCCCACCTTCTTCAGGAAGCCAACCCCTGCCTCCCCAGCCCCTTTGGCCCTCACTGATCACTCTCCATTGTACTCCTACACTCACGTGATCTATGATGACGGTTCAATAAGGAATTGGTGCAGTTGGCTGTCTGAGAATTCTTCAAGAAAGCTTTCTAAAGGAGAAAAACAAGAACAAACCAAAAGTGTCTCAGTCTATTCCCAAATATGCTGATTTAATTAGAACTTGTACTTTCTCTGGGTTCCCCAGGTGAGTCCCCTGTCCAAACAAGCGTGAGAATCACTACCATACACCATTCCTTTTCACACACGCTACATCAAGCTATGTTTATTTTCTAATGAGACGTTAATGCCATTTTCTCACCTCTGTTTTTGATCTTAAAGTTGACATCGATTGTCTGTTGTATCTACTGTAAATCCTGATTCCAGCACAAAACTGTCATCAAAATAGGTACTCAATAAACATTTAAAGTCAATGAAGAAAAGATATGCATAATAGAAAGAATATGGCTGGGTATGGTGGCTCATGCCTATAATCCTAGCACTTTGGGACACCAGGGCAGGTGGAGAACCTGAGATTAGAAGTTCGAGACCAGCCTGGACAAGATGGCAAAACCCCATCTCTACTAAAAATACAAAAGTTAGCCAGGCGTAGCAATGGGCACCTGTAATCCCAGCTACTTGGGAGGCTGAGGAAGGAGAATTGCTTGAACCCGGGAGACAGAGGTTGTAGTGGGCAGAGATCGCACCACTGCACTCCAGCCTGGGTGACAGGGCGAAACTCTGTCTCAAAAAAATAAAAAGTCAGAAAGAATAGAAAAAGATAGACATTTGGCCCTCAAGCCTAAAGTTTGTACTATGTCACTGAATAATTCTGATACACGGCATTTATATAGTACTTTACCATTTACAAACTGTCTTCCCAAATGTTATTGCAATTGATCCAACTACCCCATGGGGTGGGTAGGCAAGGCTACTATTACTATTATAACCACTAGAATTTATAAATCAGCTAACTTAATTAGCAAACTGAGGCTTTGAGATGTTAAGAAATTTGCCCAAGTAAGAAAGGGTCAAAACCAAGTTTTAAAAATCCGGAAAGCTCCCCTTCATTTCTTTCCTACCTCACCACTTTTTCAAAGGATTTTTGTTAAGTACAGTAAATGTGTTGTTTTCTTAGTTTAGATAGAGAGCAAAAATATTGGAGGTGGAAATAAATCTCATGTAAGAAATACACTTGTCTGTGAGACAGCCAGTGATGAATTTGTGGGTACCAGGGAATCATTCCGGTCTAGCCATAGGAAGATAAATGTTTGCATTTGGCAGGGGAGTAAAAAGTATGATGGTGGCAAATAAAGGCCCAGGAGTCTGCAGAAGATTTTGTCATCGCCTTCCATGACATGGTATCTGCAGTGATTAATGGAAACTTTTTGCACAGTGATATTTAATCGCTGAGTTAGAGGAGTTAAGATGTAAACACTCAAGCAGTGGACAAAAATTTCTCATCAAAAATGAGATCTGGGGACACAGGCCATGGTTCACAGAGAGTGTGCAAATGGGAGAAATTTAGACAGCACAGCACAGCAAGGTCACCGAGGAATATGTGTAACGATTCCTCAATTTATCCAACCACTAATTCTGGTAGGACTTTCTTTCAGAGAGGAGGGGTCTGAGTTTTCAACTCCCTGCACAATATCCTCACCCTGAAAGATGAGGCAACCATGGATTGGACGGTTGCAAACTGGGGTGTTCAAGTACAAGGGGTCATACGTTGGGAAAGGAAGACTTTCAGGTATCATCACAAGGTTGCTCAATCGTTTTCATACAGAAGAAACGTGACGCTACTTGGGAACTGTGACTCTGTCAGAGTCTAGGAGACACAAAACTTCAGTCAAGTTAGCAGGCATTTACATACTTCAGGTGCTGGGGGTCCTCTTTTCTCCTTCAACAATGTTTCACCAAACGCAGATCAGAGCTGTCTCTCACCCTCTGCATTCACAACAAAGCACAAGCTTACCAGGCCACACAGGCCAGTCCCGAGACCACCCTAGACTCCTCCCCTCCTCCTCCTCAGCATCAGCTGAACAGAAGACTGTGTCAGCCAGCTTTCTTCTCTTCATTCTCAGGATATAGCCCTAGCTTTTACTTCAGGCTTTTGTGGGGGAAGAAGGGGAGGAGAATAGTGATGACCATTGTCACAACCTCCTGAATAGGTTTCCTCCTTTCAGGTTTTTCTCTCCATTACTTTTTCCACCTGCCTGTTTGAGTCATTGTTCTAAAGCAGACATTACCAAGTCGCTTATTTGCGTAAAGACTATCAGGAGCTCCGTGTTACCGTGAGAGAGAGAGAGAGAATCCCAAGTTGCTTGCATACCCTTCAAGTCCGTCACAGTCTGAGCTGAGCCTATCTGTCCACTCCGCCTATCATTTGCCCTCCTGCTTTCTCCTTTGACACTCCCTGGCCCTCTGGACTCATTCACCATCCCTTCTATCCATGTCACACTTATAGAGGCTCTGGGCGTTTATTCCTAATGCACAGCCCCATGACCCAGCCGTTTACTTTGCTTAAGATACAGTTACAGTACCTTTCCCAGCCTTCTTTGTGACTGGAAGAGGGAGGAACTCCTGAGTTCTGGCTTGAAAAATGTTAAGTACTAATATGTACCATTTCCAGGACTGGTCCATAAAAACCTTCCATATGTGATTCTGTATACTCTTTCCCCCAAGGTAATGTCTGTGAAAACCAGATACTGAAAAACTCAAGCACACAAAAGCTTAAAAAGAGATTTTAGGCTATATAGTTATATTCACTGCATTTGAGAAATGCAAATAAATATCTCAGGCTATTTTGATTATTGGACTGTGACTCTTTATCTGCTACCTACTGTGAGATCAGACCATATGTATAATAGTTTCTCAATGATTTCAAATCATTCTCCAAACCTTTAGTGGAAAACTACAATGTGTCAGACACTGGGCTTTGTGCTGAGAAAACAAAGTTTAATATGATACAGGCCCTGCCATCAAGATGCTTGAATGCTAGTGGGAGGGGCAGAGAAGTCATCAAAACATACAACAAAGAGCAATGTGTGTTCTTGTAAAAGTGGGAAGCAGAGAGGAGGGAACCCAGGCTCCTTTCATCCTGTGGCTCAGCCATCTTCACAGGGGTGGCAGAAAAGACAAGAAAGGAACACAGGTCTAGCATAAAAATTCACAGAGAATAATGCAAGTTAGAGATAGATAGGGTAGATGAAAATACTCCCTACAGGAGTCAAGAAGAAAAGTAAGTATTGGCCTGGGAAAAAAAGGGAGAGGTGGAAAGAGATGACAAAGAAAACAGTACAGAAAGCCCCAGACCAAGAGGAAGGACGGTGCATTGTGGAATCTGCGAGTACAACAGAAGCTCTTCCAAAGAACTTTGCTTAACTGACTAATTGCCCTTTATGTTCTTCAACCTGTGCTCTTTATTCCCTGTAGAAACTGACTGATATCCACAGCACTCAGGTGGGCCCAGGGCTAGTAGGCTACTCTCTAGTGTCAAAGATAAAGCCAGACACAAGTTAAAGTGAGGACAGATTTTGAGTAGTAAAAACTATTGCTACAGAGAAAAGAGTCTAGCCTGAACTGCACTCAGCTTCAATTGATACAGAGGGGATAGATTATTTTAAAGCGAGAATGAGAGAATGGGGAGTGAGGTGAGCAGGAGGCGAGTGGAGTTAGGGAAGTGAAAACTTACAACGAAGGATAAGCCGGTGAGTGTGTTTCTACAGGGAATAAAGAGCACTGGTTGAAGAACACAACGAACAGCCAGTTATTTAAGCAAAGGTGTGTGGAAGAGCTTCCACTGTACTTGCAGATTCCACAATGCACCATCCTCCTCTTGGTCTAGGGCTTTATGTGCTGCTTTCCTTCTCACCTCTCCACCTCTCCCTTTTTTCCAGGCCAATGCTTACTTTTCCTCATGACTCCTTTAGGGATTATTTGCACCTACCCTATTTATTGCATCTATTTTATTTATGTGTGATCAAACCAGCCGTGTCTGCTAGCTGGCAGTTATCAAAGTTAGGATTCCATTCTCCCACAGAAACTGGGAGACAGAGGCCCTATCCTTGGGTGTTGGCTGAAACAAAGAGTACATTTTTTTTTTTGGCAGCCTTGAGTTTTCTTCGGCAGGTACTTTGAGCTGTTAGAAATAATGTTAGTGTTTGTTCAGCTCTGCGTAGAACAAGGTTGAGACCTGATAGAGAAGAAAGCTCAGAGGAGCCTGGCTAGAGTTTGGTCAAGGAGAGAGACTTTGTCACTAGTCTGTCTGCTCAGCATGGGTCCCTGAGTTGAGTTGTGTAATACACAACAAAGACTGTGAGAGCTAGGGGAACGAGGGCATTGTCACTCCAACCTGTTGTTCTGCAGACAGGGAAGCTCCCCTTCCTATTACTTGGTGAACCTGTATCCAACCTTTAGATCTCAGTGTAGACATTGCCACTTCCTTCAGAACACCTTCTCTGACTCCCACCAAATTAGGATGGAATCTTTTGGTGTGCATGCCTATAGTGCCTGCAACCTCCCTAACGTTCTACCTTTTTGTCTGCATGCTGACCTCACCATGAGACTTGAAGTTCCCAAGAATGGGACTATTAGTCCTGCTCACAGGCACAGCCCCAGCACCTAGGACTGCAGCTGCTACTTGAAAGGCATCCGGTGAACACTAGCTGCATGACTGGGCAGCAATCTGCTCAAGTCACCCAGGGAAACCGGCACTTAGGAGTCGGTGGTGAGACTGAGTCACAGCCTACCTTTCCATCCAATGGAAGGGATGTCCCCAGCATCCCCAAGGTCCATATCTCACAATCTCTTAGAAAAGAATCCAAGAAATGAATCTGTAGAGGGCTCCAGTAACTGATAACAAAAATGTTGCCATCCAGGAATATTTCCATGAAGAAAGAAATGTTGTGGAGATATGCAACTGTATTTTCATCAATCTCTATGCTCAGTTCTTCAGTCTTTACTGTCATGCATGGCCATGACCACTTTAAAGTTATTTTGTAGACTGTTCCTCAGCTCATGTTTTCCTGATGTTTCCTTATAACCGTACTTAGAACATACTTTTTTTTTTCAGGAATACCAGAGAAATTATATTTGTCCTTCTCAGTGGACTATTTCAGGAAATACACAATGTTGGCATTTGTGTAACTTTTTATACTTATCATGGTGTATATGTTTTCACATCTTATCACCCAGGGCAGGATGACAAGCGTCCTCCAATGGGACAGCTCCAGCATAGCACCATGGCTGCCCAAAGCAGAGCAGTGGACAGGACCACAGGGCCCTGTGAATACTTGGTGGGAAAAGGGCCAGTACCATCTGCCTTAAGTTCAGGTTATCAGAAAGGTAGTACTGGCATTTCAATCTGCTGTCCCTACTTAAGTCAGTCTTGATAAGAAGCCTAAGTGCTAGATAGATTCAGAAATGGTATTCACCTCTCACACACTTTATCTGAAGATGCCAAAGGCAGAGACCCAGATTGGGGTGATTGAAGCTGAGCAGAAAGCAGTGATGGAGAGCTGGGGGTAGGGGTGGGTAACTGTAACCCCAGCTACTCAGGAGGCTGAAAGGGAAGGATCACTTAAGCCCAGGAGTTTGTGGTCAGCCTGGATTACACAGTGAGACCTTGTTTCTAAAAAACAATAAGTAAATAAATAAAAATATGTAAAAAGAGAAAGTAGTAACTGATTCATGCACTTGACAAAGAAGGCACCCTTAGGTGAGGAGATGTCTTTAAATTTCACTTCATATACACGAAAGCCTTTTTTCAAAGGTGAATTTCATAAACAAGGATAAATGACCTTCCATATCTTTGCTATGAATAGGAAAGGAATTTTTTTCATTTTAAGGAAATGTATGATTTTAATTAAAATGAGAACATTTGAGTGAGTTGCTAAGAAACAAGACCCTATCTGTAGCCATAGGAGCTTATGCCATTAACATCTGGCTATAGAAGGGTTTCCTTGGAAACAATTCCTAGGCATTCTTAAGTGTTAACACTGAGCAAGAATAAAGCCTTCTTAATAGATGCAGATGAGGACCATAAAAAAAGATTGCTAATTGGGCAAACTGACCAACTATAAAAGCAGGATATGCCAACAAAAAAAAAAAGATACTCAAATACAATAACCTCTTTTCCATCTGTTTTCTGATCTGTTCTTTTCTGTTCTCTTAGATAAAAAGTAGTACATTTTCATGGAGAGAGAATTCAGATAATGAGGAAGAAAATGAGAATATATGAATATTCCTCAGAATTAGCTATTAACTGCTTCATAGATGTCCTTTGAGATATTTTCTATGTTGACACAGGCATGTATATAATGTCTCTTTTAAACAAATGAAAATTGTGTATCTTGTTCACAGACATGATATTTTTTCCCCTCTCTCTCACAGTATGTCTAGAAATCTTTCCATGTCAGGACATAAAGATCTACTTCATTCTCCTTGACACCTAGTTTGGACAAAGTTAAAAGAAAATCTATATAACCCATCCTCTGAATTGACTTAAGAGTGTTTCCATTGTTTGGCTATCACAAAGAAGGCTGCAATGAATATCTCCGTGGATAGCTTTGCAGACCTTCTAAGGTCTATCTTTAGGGTAAATTCCTAAAAATAAAAATAGTTAAGTCAAATTTCATATGCATATTTTTATCACTATTGCCAAATTTATCCTCCAAATATATCACACCAATTCATTCTCCCACCATCAGCATGGAAGGCTTCCTATTTCTGGCCCATACTCCCGTCCCTACGTAACACTGGGAATCATGAAACCTAAAAGTCTTCATCAATCCAATAGGATAAAATGATATCTCATTTTTACATTTCACATTCTTTTTATTTGGAAGGACATTATGCATTTTCTCATGTTTGCTGTCCATTGACATTTCTCTTTCAATGGATTGCCTATTTGTGGCCTTTGCCCACTATCCTATTATCTTGTTCTTATTTGTGTGCATAAGCACTCTTTGCTTACTAAGGAAATTAGCCCCTTATGAATCTGAATATTTATTTGCTTTTGCTTTTTTTTTCTTTGAACAAAGATGTCCGTCCTGCCAGTATCACAGGGTTGCTCTCAGCCTTAGTGAAGATAATATATACGGGCTGGGCACAGCGGTTCATGCCTGTAATTCCAGCACTTTCAGAGGCCAAAGCAGGTGGTTCACTTGAGGCCAGGAGTTGCAGACCAGCCTGACCAACTTGGCAAAAGCCCATCTCTACTAAAAATACAATTAGCTGAGCATGGTGGCCCGCATCTGTAATCCTAGCTACTCAGGAAGCGGATGCATGAGAATCACTTGAACCTGGGAGACAGAAGTTGCAGGGAGCCAAGATGGTACTACCACACTCCAGCCTGGCCAACAGAGTGAGAGTCTGTCTCAAAATTAACAAAAGAAAAGATACATATGAAAGTGTCTTTACTGATGCAAAGTCCTAACTAATGAACTAATGCATATTGTTTTTTATCGTATTCTTATTAGAAAGCAGGAGAGTCTGGTAGAAAAATTACATACTGTGGAATCTGAAGAATCCAGCTCAAATTCTGGCTCTGCCACTATTTGCTGAGGAGAAGAGTGACTTAGTGGCCCTTATTAATAGCCTCCTGTATCTGTGCCTTTTCCCTGTGACCAAGAGTCCCCGCCCACTCTGACTCTGGCGTCAGCAGTGTGCCTTGACTAAGCTGGCAGTAGCAAGCTTGAAGCAGAGACTTGAAGAAGTATTCATGCTTCTGCTTCCTCCACTGCTTCTCTGCCATCGCTGTGAGAACATGTTTAAGTTTAGCCTGAAAAGACCATGAGGACAGAGGTGCATTTTCTCTGCCAGGTCTCCAGTCTCGTGAGAGATCCCAGCAGATCAGCAAAGCCAAGTCCCTGATTTAGGGAGTGGGTATTTTCTTGTGCAGCAATAGCTAACTGACATAAATCTGTGAGATTAACCCCATTGCATCTCAGTTTTAAAATTTATAAATGTTGGGGATAATACCACCTCCATAGAACTATTTCGGGCAATAAAATAACACTAATCCCAGGTGCGATAACAGCCCAATCCTTACTATCAGGAAAGAAATTCAACTATAGGTAATGTTTGGAAATGTCAGCAGTTGTTGCAGCCCCATAATATAAAGCGATTGTTACAGTATATGTTTGTCTTTAAGATCATCTGCCAAAATTTTCAGGTCTGCCAAAAATTACTACACATTTTTACACAAGTCACTTAACCTCTCCGGGTTTCCCACAGGCCCCTCCATCTTCTGCAACTTTCCTGTCAGGCACATTCCCTTGGGTCTTGGATTCAATCTGGGTTTGAAAAGGTTTGTCTTTATCTCTTTGTTAAGAGCCCTGAGTGTCCCCCGCCCCAGCCCTTCTATCTCAGGCATCCCTCAACCTTTAATCAGAGTAATTATTTCTAAAATGCAAGTTTACTTTTGCAATTGACTTCGACTTCAGTGGCTTCCTCTAGCCTTAAGGAAGAAATCCACTCTCTAATGCAAGGAACACAAGTCCCGTGCAACCTCTCTGGCCTCTTCCCTCACCACCTGTGCCAACCTGCCTATCATCACCCAGCTCTCGAGGTCTCAGGGTCTCCGCTATTTCCTCTACATTAGAGAAAGCTTCCCATGATCAACTCTCCACTTTGTGTACCTGGTCAGTTTCAACCCCTAGGAAGCCTTTCCTATCCCCAGGCTTCTCAGTCTCATCAATATTGACATTTGGGGCCAGATAATTTTTTGTTGTAGGGTGCTTTTCTGTGCATATGGGAAATTTAGCGGCATCCCTTGCTGGCCTCTACCCTTCCAACTTTTGACAACCAAAAATGTCTCCAGACTTTACCACATATCTCCTGGAGCAAAATCACCCCCAGATGAAAAACAAATGCCATAACTCCATTCCCACATGCGTCCCCAAAAGCAGATTCAATGTTCTTAGATCTGCTAGGCCTAACTCTACTCAAACATTTATGATGCTGTATGGTCAACATCTGATCCCAGTCTGTCTTTCCCACTAAACTGACTAACTGAGGACAAAAATTGTGCCTTTGGTCCCTATATGCCTAGGTCTCTGCCTACTTTCTAGAACAGGGAAAGTACTCAATGAATATTTGTTAAAGGGGTGTGTGTTTGTGTGTGTGTGTCTGTGTGTGTGTGTGTGTGTGTGTGTGTGTGTTTGTACATAATGGCAATGTAGAAGTGAGAAAATGAGGTTCTCAAATCTCTCTGCACATTACAATCACCTGGGAATATTTTTAAACATATCTAGAAGCATCCTTCACAACTTCTGACAACCAAAAATGTCTCCAGACTTTACCAAATATCTCCTCAGAGCAAAACCAACCCCAGTTGAAAACCAATGCCATAACTTTATTCTCACATGTACCCCTAAATTCCTAGATAGGTGCCTAAACTTCTGAACAAGGATCTCAGGGAGCAGGAACCCAGGAACGTTTACTGTTTAAACTGCAGGATGATTGTCATGCAGCCAGCCCACAGGAAAAACAATCCATGACAATGATGCATGAGACAACCATTCATAGACAAAATTGTGGCAATCAACTTTCACCATCGTTACAGACCATCTGACAATGCCGACTCCCATCACTGCCAAAAATGTGAAATATTCCTCCAAAGAAATCCCTCTGCCCCCAAAGTGTAAATTGGTTGTTTCAAAAGGTGAGTAAGGAAATACTTAAGAAGCCTCCAGAAAAGGCTCAGAGAGCTTCTACATACAGTCAAAGGGACCCTCCCACAAGAATGGTGGTGGCATTTATGAAAATATTCCTTTGTGAAGCAGAGCATTTGAATCTTCTTTGATTTCCTATTCCCATGACCTCCCCATGGCCAGCAGAGCCCTGTTCCTCCATAAAACACAGAGGGCTCCCTTCTCAGGTGGCCTGCTCATTCCCAGCAGCCTGTCTTTTCAACAGAACTCAGAGGAATTCTGAGGTGGTAGATCTAGAATGTCTGCTTGACCCCTGAAGGAAGCAAATAAGGGCCTGGGCTTGTTATTTCAAAAATGTGCACCATCCAGTGCGATGTTTACTATACATTTAAGGCTAGTCGAGTTGGGTTTGGTGAAAGTCCCTCTGTAACAGGGCGCTGCAGTTCAGGCCTGAAAGAATGACTGATGGTCAGAAACTCATCAGAAGGCAGGACAGTGGGAGTAGAAATGGATTAGAAAGTTGACAGGCTTTCAGAGAACATCCTCATTCCCTCTGCCCTGGCAGGCTGGTAAGTACATGTTAACAGCACAAGGCCCTATCAGTGATGGAGCCGGCATGAGGTCCTCTCCCTCCCACTGGGGAAACCAGCCATCTCTGGAATCTTTAATGATGCTATCACATTCTGAAAGCTAAGGCTCTATCAGAGCTCCTTTCAGTCCAGGATGCCTGCATGCTTTTGTAGGACTACTATAACAAAGTAACACACACAACAGGAACTTCTCATCTCACAGTCCTGGAGGCTGGAAGTCCAAATCAAGGTGCCAGCAGGCTCAGATTTTTCTGAGGGTTGTGAGGAAAGGATCTGTTAAGGCCTCTCTCCTTGGCTGTGAATAGTCATCTTCTCCCTATGTCTCATCACATCATCTTCCCTCTATACATGTCTGTCTCCAAATGTCCCCTTTCTAGAAGGATGCCATCATATTGGATTAGAGCCCATCCTAACGATCTCATTTTAAGTTGATTACCTGTATAAAGACCCTATCTCCCCTAAGCTCACATTCTGAGGTACTGAAGGTTAGGGCTTCAACATATGAATTGGGGTGGGGGCTCACTTCAACCCATAGCAATGTCTGACACTTCTGTCCTGCTCTGTCAGTTCTCCCTCACTTCTCCACTTCCTGAGTGTGCCTGACTGCCCTTCACTTTTCCCCTTCTTTGCAGAGACTGTGTGCCTCATCCCACCAAACTAACTGTGATAAACTGGGAGGATCATGAGCTCTTGCAGAAAACAGACCTGGGTTTAAATCTGGATTCTAAGCTATACTAGCTGTGTGCCTAGGACAAGTTACTTAACCCCTGGCTGAGCCCGTTTTCTCATTTTATGGTAAAGATGTGCTTGGTGAGCCACATATGTAAAATGTTGCCAGTTACTTCGGTAGCCAGTGAGAGCCAGGAGTCACCAAAGAGCAAATTCTGATGTTGCTGGGAAAATAATCACTTTAGTAGCTTTCTTGAGCTCACAAACAGAAAGCGAGTCCTCACCTAATTCCCTGGAGGAAGAGTGTATGAGCCCTTCTATGGCTGGTCATGGTCAGATCCTTCATCATACCTCATGATGTGGTCCCTGAGAGGGAGGCGAACACACTTTCATAAGGCTAGGAAGGATCCTATTTTAGCATAAAAGGCTAAAAGTCATCCACTCCCTACTTTTCAGATATAAAGCAGGACTTCTCAAACTACCAGTAGGGAATGACATTTTTTAAAAATTTTCAATCAACCATAGACTTATACTTTTGGAAAATGCAATAAAAATGCATTGTTAACAATTAAAAGGACAAACAAAATGCAAGCCACTATTTTTTATTCTAATTCAACAGATATAAAAAATAACTCTGTAAAGTTGCTGTGCAAAATATTCCTAAATGTTTACCATTAATTGCTAAATGTATCTTTTTATGGGCTAGTAATAAAAGGTTTGTGGGCAGGCCGCTAACCTAGCACTACATTTGGATTAACAACAGTTTAATGTATAATGGAAGAGTCTTCAGCCCAAGGCATCTATCTGTGGGCTGATGGGTGATTGGGGCTGCAAATATTAAAAATACAATCTTCAGCTCTGGCATTCAAAATCAGGATTTTTTTCCATTCATAGCAATAAAAATAGACTTGAAAGTCAAGCCCTGTAAGAGGAGGAATGAGTAGTTCCCGTTGTCTCTTTCCACCTTTGAAATACCAAGATGCAAGCATGAAAAATGAGATCACAGTTTTGCTTTATGCACAGAGTCAGGAGAAGGTAGCCCAGCTTTCAGCTGGGTGTGCACATTATTATTATTATTGAAGACCATAATATTCATAGAAAAACCTCTCTCATGTTTAATGATTAACCACTTTAAAAGTGTCATATCTATGATGTACATTTATGTCTCAGTTCATCAAAGTCATATTTTTATCCCCATTTTACAGATGAAAAACAGAAGCGACAACACAATCAAGGCATTCTCACTTTCCCAGACTTGGAGGGAAGGTGAGATATTTTCCAGAGTCTCTACAGGAGGATCTTTGTCCAGATTACATCCAGGAACAGAATAAGGAAGTCACTGGTGGAGCAGGAGAGATCCTGCATCTTAGTCAGAAGTCATCATTTGTTATCATCGTCACTGTCATCATTCACCAGCAGCTCTTTGGCCCTATTATTTCTAGGATTCTGTACCAGGCAAATGGAGGACAACAGGAGATAAGGCAAGATCTCTGCCATCAAGGACCTGACAGCCACTTATGTGATTCTGGGCAAGTCACCAAGCTTGTTTTTACAACTGCAAATTGAGATAATAAAATTGTCTACCTTGGAGTGTTATTGTGAGGATTAAACCATAAAATGCGCATGAAGCGCTTAGCACAATCCAAGACCTGCAAAGCCCACAGGGCCCAGTAAATGTCCCCTAAGTATTTGCGACTAATGCTATACCAATTAGCCAAAAATAGATGTTTGCTAATTACAATGACTAACAAGTCATTTTGCGTTTAGTCATTTTCCACGTGGCTTCATTTGTCTTTGAAATATTTATGCTTTCAGAGACATTTTAAAAGTCACTAAATAAAGTTAAGGGTTTTTTATCTGCTAAAATGAATAACCAAACATCACCTGAAGAGAAGGACTCTAGAAAAGCAGCAAGGGCAGATCTCCGAGCATCCTGATATCACTTTTTTTTTTTTGGAGGCAGAGTCTCACTCTGTCACCTGGCTGGAGTGTAGTGACGCAATCCTGGCTCATCACTGCATCCTTCACCTCCCAGGTTCAAGCAATTCTCCTGCCTTAGCCTCCCAAGTAGCTGGGACCACAGGCGTGCGCCACCACACCCAGCTAATTTTTGTATTTTTTAATAGAGACGGGGTTTCACCATGTTGGCCAGGATGGTCTCAATCTCTTGACCTTGTGATCCACCTGCCTCGGCCTCCCAAAGTGCTGAGATTACAGGTGTGAGCCACCACGCCCGGCCGATATCACATTTTTATCCAGCAACAAGCACTTTCAGCAAGTTGATAGCAAGCTCTGTTTCCATCCTGTGTTTGACAAATTTTGCTTCATGGGAGAGATAGCTGCTTCCTGCCCATCCCAGCTATGGTGGAACCTGGGATAGCCTGTGGGGAAGGAGGAGCTGGGAAATTTGTGTCTCAGGGAGAAGTCAATTGAAAAGTCAGGCAGACAAAGCACCTAGGCTAAGAGGGAAAATATGCATGGAAAGCTGGAGTGAGAAAGGAGAGTTGCCCAGACTTTCCAGGAGAGACTGGATCTCCGTGCCAGGCAGCCAGGACGTCAGTGGGGACAACTCTGCTGGGAAAACTCCACTGGGCAGCGTAACATGACAGAAAACAGGCTCTCCTAGCCAGAGCCCCAAGGTGAATGCCTCCAGCACCTTGCCCAGGCTCCTCCGCATTATGCAAGGCCAATTTTCTCTTCCACTGTGGCAGTCTTGGCAGCAGAGAATGGGACAGTCTCCTGAGCCCCTCAGATGATTCTAATATATCCCAGCTTTCCATCATTGCCCTGACTGAGAATCAATTGCAACATATCATTAGTGTGGACCATCAGATCAGTCCTTCAGGTGGAGAAACCAACAATTGCACTTGGCCCTGAGTGGTCAGGGAGGAGAATGGAGATACCAGGTTGGCATGAAGAGGTGGGCATGAAGAGTTGGGCTCCCCAGGGGGCTTCATTCTGCCCCTACTTCCATTCTTTAGGTAGAGAGGATGTGACTCCCCTTCTTTACATTCTCAAGCTTCCCCTCCCATTGACTGGCTCCTCTCTTAGTACCTTTCTATTCACTGTGGCATAATTCCACCTTGTCAAAGCCAGTAGTGGAAGGCTGATAGAGAGGGCTTCTTTCTGAGCAGCAGGAAACCTGGCTTCTGGCCCTGGCTCTGTGACTAATTCGCTATGTGTCTTTGGACTGGTACTTTTCCCTAAGCTCAGAGAGGGTTGACCAGGGGACCTCTACAATCATCTAGTCTGGCTCTGTAACAGAATCAGACTTGGTTTGTTGAGTTTTTTTTTTTTAATGTGATTGGTTGGTTTTGTTTTTCTGGTGTGTGTGTGTGTTGGGGGGTAACTGTTGTAAAGACATTTAATATGAGATCTAACCTTTTAACAAAATTTTAAATGGACAATATAGTATCATTAACTACAGGCACAATGTGTGCGTTTTCACGGTCAAATCATCCACTCGTCCATCTACCCTGGACACCAGCAGACCATGGCATCCTGTGGGAGCCTGAGACAGCACACTTCCTGCTGTAGGCGCCCCCTGGCATCAGCAAGGTCCCAATCTGCCAAGGGACAGGAGGAAAGAGATAAGCAGGATGGGGCGCTTCATGGGGAAGGATCTAGCAGGTCCTTCTTCCACCACTAGGTGTCACTGTCCTACCTTAAACATCCGTCTTTAGGTTCTCCATCAGAGTAAGCAGCGATTCAAAGCTTTCTTGGATTCTTGGCAGCATCTAGTTTGCATCTACCTTTCTGGACCCTTTCCCCAAGACTCAACACTATTATTTACATGTGTCTCCCTATCTCACTTCCCTCCTTGCCAGCTCTCTGGACCTGACCACTGACATGGAATATGTCGCTGTTAGCTGCCCAAGCTAATGAGCCTAGCCTTTTTCATTTATTCTGCTTCAGTCATGAATTTAATGAACACTTGCCATGTTCCAAGTCCTATGCTAAAAGCTGAAGACTCAAAGAAGAAAAGCATACTCCCTGTCCTCCAGAGTAATAACCACAGGGCTGCTATTCCATTACACAAGGTCCAGTTCCTCCCACTGTGGCAGTCTTGGCAGCAGAGAGTGGGACAGTCTCCTGAGACCGTCAGATGATTCTAATACATCCCAGGCTTTGTTTCTTTGCCTTTACTGAGAATCATTTGCAATATATCTTAAGTGCAAACCATCTAGTCAGTCCTTCAGGTGCACTTGGCCCTAAGTGGTCAGGGAGGAGGACACAGGTGCCACATGGCATGAAGAGGCGGAGAAGCTTCTTCAGGGGGCTCCATCCTGCCCCACTTCCATTCTCCAGGTAGAGAGGATTTGACTTCCCTGTTCACAGGCTCAAGTCCCCATGCTATTACAGACCTGTTGCTATTGCTATAACCTAGTGAGGAAGTGCTGAAATTAAGGACTCCACGCCATGAGCATACAGATGAAGGAGCCATCAGGCCTGTCTTGGGTAGATGGGGAAGCTACAGAAGGGTGGCAGCATTTGGGCTGAAAGTTGAAAAATACATGGGTCTTGATGAGTAAATCACTGGGACAGACTATCCCAGGAAAACAGAACAGCATAGGCAAATATGCCAGCCTACTAAGCTTAAAGTAGGTTTTTCCTATTTAAAGACAAAGCATATTAAAATTAATTTAGGCCCAATTACCTTGCACGCAAGAAAACGAGGCTCCTGCTCCATTCTTAGATACTATCACCATTTTCTGTCTGACACTGGGGAGCAGAGATGTTACTTTTCGCTTTTTGTATCCTCAAAATTGACCACAGTTGAAGGTGTACAATATTATATTTTGAGTGAATGAAAAATTCACCTTACCAGCTAAGCCAAGCCACTACAAGACCATCAGATTTTGAAGAGATCTTTTTCAAAGGGGAAACTGAGACATGGGCCCACCAGCAGGAGAGCCACGCATGCCTCCTGGTTCCCTCCAGGGGCTCCTTGCAGAGCCTGCACAAGCTGATTCTTTCTTCCAGGTAAATGAGTCTGCAGATTTCTCAGGATCAGAGAATTGGCTGCACTATTTTATTTCCAGAGATTCTCCCTATGCTTCTTTCATGAACACTGCTCCGGGAGACACGAGAAACTAAAAATGTAATGAGCTCTGTGTTCTCACCAAAGTCGAATCAAGAGCAGAGAGCAAGGTCATCTATATGCTAATCTCACAATATACACCTTTTAGATTTTGGCTGAAGAAGTGATTTTTTTCCCCCCAGAAAATCACTATCAAGTATTTGTTTCTGCCAAAACTTATTAGGAGATTTGACACCTGAAAGAATATACTGTATGCCATGGGTGAGGGGAGGAGTAGAATGTCAAGAGACAGGAAGGGAAATGTAAAGGGACAACAGAATAACTCTGACTCTGAGCAGAGTGTTATTAATATTGGCTGTGGAAAGTTGGTTGTGGGTGTGGGAGGAAGAAAGTCAAGGCAGGCAGAAATAAATTCTGAGTCAGAGAGTGATTGCGTCCTGTCTTTGCCAAAATTCTTCCATAGAGAGCCCCATTTCCAGTGGAATAAAGTCCAAACTCCTTAGCCCAGCATTTATGGCCACTATGGCCTAGCCCTGACCCATCTTTTCAACCTTTGCTGCCAGTACTTTCATTGCTTGCCTCCCACTCCAGCTGAATGGGCCCATGCCCCCTCATTGGAAGGGTCCATTGAGACCCAGCTACCCCACAGGCTCAGCTCCTAGGAATCTGCTTACAGGAACACCTCATCAAGCATTCACATTTCCAGATGGACTGTGCTCTCTCATGCCACATTACCTTTCCTTCTTTAATTGGTAAGCTCCTCTTTAACTTTCAACATCTCTCTTCTTAGAAGCCTTCCCTGATCACATCCACAGTTGAGTTTGGGAACTCTTATCCTGCACACGCAATTATTATAACACTTATGACTCTGCTGAGAAATTATTAGCTGAACTTGAGCCTGTCTTTTAAAGACAGATAGGTGACATGTTTCTTGTCTGTTAGAGCACCAGCTCCGGCATAAAACTTAACATATGCTAGATAAGTAATATTTAGCAATAGAGTTCTCAAGGACAGAGACCATATGTTTATCTTTGTGTCTCCAATCCCTTGACCATGGCTTGGCATGGAGAAAGACTTCAACACATGCTGGTTGAACTAATACATGAAACTATGGAGGGATAATGCAGAATAAATATTTGTCAATTAATTTCCAAGATTTAGTACAACTTAGCTTCTTCATTTTGTCTGGTTAACTGAAAGGACTGCACACTTTTTGAATCTAGTCTTTTCCATATCTGAGCTCCTAGCTACCTGTGCTAAAAGCATATCTCATATGTCCAAGTACAACCCTTGCTCTCTGAACAAGTCTCCCATTGCAACACTTCCCTTTTACAGAAGTGGAGGTTCAAAAAAATCTCTTCAATAGGGTTTTACTTAGTATCTACTATATACCAGGCAGTAGGCTCCCATCAGAGCTATGGCAGTGAATAAGAAAATTCCAACCTTTAATTTTTGGAGTGTACAGCCTAAAGAATAGACATCAAATCAATGAATATAAAGGGTGCCTGAAAGGCAAAGTAGAGGAACAGCAAACAGAGAACCTAATCTAGTCTTAAAAAGTTCAGGGAAGGTTTCTCATGGAAAAAAAACATTTAATCCAGGATAAAAAGATAAGTAGGATTATCCAGGCTTAGAGAAGAGGAAAAAATAAGGGCTCAGAAGTTAACCCAGGCATCCTAGGGTAGCTGGCTGCCCTTCTTGCCTCCCCTGCCCCATTTCCAACACAATGATTACAGCTACTTTTTTTCTGAAACACATCACTTTCTCCTGTCATTTACATTGGATATTTCAATGCTTTTTTCGGTTACCAACTAGACTACAAGCTAAAAGGAAGGTTGGACAGCCACATAAAAAGGATCATTATGGTCAGACAACCAACTCATACCAGGGCAGGTACTGACAGTCCTGAGTCCTTGAAAAGCCATCTGTCTCGGGTAAACCAGGACAGTTGGCTACCCTGCAATACGGCCACAAGCCACTACTAGGATGGACCAGTAGCAGCTCAAGACATATATTTATAATATTTATTCATTAATCCATTTGTTCAATTTCCTGAACATATACATAAAGAATTAGACACCAAAAATACAGTAATGGACAAACATGGCCATATATTGTCTTAACTTTTCTCTGTTCATTAGCTGGAAAAAGAGCGAGCAAAAACATGAGTCTGTGTTTCTATTGTTCAGCCTCAGATGAATGAATAAAACTATTCCTCTAATGGGGCAGAAGAAGATAAAGAATTTTCTTGAAAGGAAGCATCATGGTTTGCACTGGAGCCCAGGAACCTGGTTCTAGTCAAGATGATGGTGCTCTGAGTGGTTGGTTTATCTATAAAAAAGGGACTGAAAACAATACTGGTGCCACTTGGCAAAATGTTTATGAAGACTAAATGAAATAAAGTGGATAAGAAGGCTTTGTAAATTTAAAAGCATACAGGAAATGTTAGCATCTTAGGCTTTAACAGTCTGAGCTATATCACAGTCTCATTAACTTTATTAGAAATTCCTAATGGTGGGCAAGTTCTGCTTCTGGCATGGTGACACAAAGGCAACCAGTTTTTAAAGATTTGTATATTGCGGTATTCTAAAAAAAATTTTCGTGATAATATTTGTACATTTTTGTTAGGTGCATGCGACATATTGTTAAATGCATAAAATGTTAATGAGCAAGTCAAGGTATTTAAGGTGTACATCACCTTAGTATTTATAATTTCTGTGTGTTGGAAACATTTCAAGTTCTCTCTTCTAGCTGTTTTGAAATACATAATACATTGTTCTTAACTATAGTTACCCTACTCTGCTATTGAATATTAGAACTTATTCCTTCTATTTAACTGTATATTTGTACTTATTAACTAACCTCTCTTTATTCTCTTACCCCACCCCCTTACCCTACACACACACACACACACACACACACACACACACCCTTTCCAGCCCTCTGATAATTATCATTCTACTCTTTATCAACTATTTTAGCTCCCATATATGAATGAGAACATGCTATATTTGTCTTACTGTGCCTGACTTATGTCACTTAACATAATGACCTTCAGTTTCATCCATGTTCCTGTAAATGACAGAGTTTTAATCTTTGTTTACATGGTTGAGTAGTATTCCATTGCGTATATACCACATTTTCTTTATCCATTCATTCATTGGCAGACTCTTAGGTTGATTCCACACCTTGGCTGTTGCGAATAGCGCAGTGATACACATGCAAGTGCCGATATCCCTTTGATATACTGACTTTCTTTCTATTGGATATCCCGTAGTGGGATTGCTGGATCATACATAGTTCTTTTCCTTGTTTTTTGGGAAATCTTCATACTGTTTTCCATAGCCACTATACTAATTTACATCCCCACCAACACTGTAATGCAAGAGTTCCCTTTTCTCCATGTTCTCATCAGCATCTGTTATTTTTTCTTTTTAACAACAACCATTCTAACTGGGGTAAGATGATATCTCATTGTGGTTTTGATTTGCATTTCCCTGATAATTAATGTAAAGTGGTTTCCTTCATATACCTGTTAGCCATTTGTATATCTTTTGAGAAACGTCTATTCATGTCCTTTTCTCACTTTTTAATGGGATTATTTGGTATTTTACTGCTGAGTTGACTTCCTTGTATATTTTGGATATTAGTCCCTTGTCAGATGAATAGCTTGCAAATAGTTTTCCCATTAAACAGGTTGCCTCTTCACTCCTGATTGTTCCCTTTGGTCTGCAGAAGTTTTTAGTTTCATATAGTCCCATTTGTTTATTTTTGTTGCCTATGCTTTTGAAGTCTTAGTCATTAATTTATATAAGTTCATTTTTATATGATGAGAGATAGGAGTTTAGTTTTATTCTTTTACATATGGATATCCAGTTTTTCCAGCATCATTTATTGAAGCAGGTGCCCTTTCCCCAGTATATGTTTTTGGCAATTTGGTCAAAAATCACTTGGCTTTATTTCTGGATGGATTTATTTCTGGGTTCTCTATTCTGTTCCATTGGTCTGTGTGTGCATTTTTATACCAATACCGTGCTGTTTTGGTTACCTTGTAACCTTGAAATACATCATATTATATTGTAGTATATTACACTAATGCCTTGTAATATATTTTGATGTCAATGTAATGTGATGTCCCCAGCTTAATTTTTTTTTAATTTTATGTTTGGGGTACATGTGCAGGCTTGTTATATAGGTAAACTTGTGTCATAGAGGTTTATTGTATAAATTATTTCATCACCTAGGTATTAAGCTTAGTATCCATTAGTTATTTTCATGTTCTCTCCCTCTTCCCCATCCCCCGGTACCTGCTGATAGGCTCCAGTGTGTTGTTCTCCTCTATGTGTCTATGTGTTTTCATCATTTAATTCCCACTTGCAAATAAGAACATGGGGTATTTGGTTTTCTGTTCCCGCACTAGTTTGCTAAGGATAATGGCCTCCACCTCCAGCCATGTCCCTGCAAAGGACATGATCTCATTCCTATGAATGGCTGCATAGTATTCCATGTGCATATGTACCACATTTCCAGTCTATCATTGATAGGCTTTTAGGTTGACTTCATGTCATTGCTGTTATGAATAGTGCTGCAATGAACCTACACATGGATATGTCTTTATAATAGAGCAATTTATATTTTATTGGGTATAAATCTAGTAATGGGATTGCTGTGTTCTCAAATGGTATTTCTGTTTTTAGGTCTTTGAGGAATTGCCACACTGTCTTCCACAATGGTTGAACCAATTTACACTCTCGCCAACAGCATATAAGTGTTCCTTTTTCTCTGTAACCTCTCTAGCATCTGTCATTGTTTGGCTTTTTTTAAAATAGCCATTCTGACTGGTGTGAGATGGTATCTCGTTGTGGTTTTAATTTGCATTTCTCTACTGATCAGTGATGTTGAGATTTTTTTTCTTATAATTTCTGGCCATGTATGTCTTCTTTTGAAAGTGTCTGTTAATGTCCTTGGCCCAGTTTTTAATGGAGTCATTTGGCTTCTTTCTCATAACTTTAAGTTCCTTATAGACACTGAATATTAGATCTTCGTTGAATGTATAGTTTGCAAAAATTTTCTCCCATTCTGTAGGTTGTTGGTTTACTTTGTTGATAGTTTCATTTGCTGTACAGAAGTTCTTTAGTTTAACTAGATCCCATTTGTCAATTTTTGCTTTTCTTGAAATTGCTTTTGGCAATTCATGAAATCTTTGGCAAAACATCATGAAATCTTTGCCTGTGCCTATGTGCTGAATGGTATTGCCTAGGTTGTCTTCTAGAGTTTTTAGTTTTGGGCTTTACATTTAAGTCTTTAATCTATCTTTAGTTAATTTTTATATATGGTGTAAGGAAGGGGTTCAGTTTCAGTCTTTTGCATATTGCTGACCAGTTATCCCAGCACCATTTCTTAAATAGGGGATCCTTTCCCCATTGCTTTTGACAAGTTTGTCAAAGATCAGATAGTTGTAGGTGTGTGGCCTTACTTATGGGTTCTCTATTATGTTCCATTGGTCTGTGTCCCGGTTTTTGTACCAATACCATGCTGTTTTGGTCACTGTAGCCCTGTAGTATAGTTTCAAGTTAGGTAACGTGATGCCTCCAGCTTCGTTCTTTTTGCTTAGGCATATCTTGGCTATTTGGGCTCTGTGTTGGTTCCATACGAATTTTAAAACAGTTTTTTCTAGTTCTGTGAAGAATCTCAATGGTAGTTTAATTGGAAGAGCATTGAATCTATAAATTGCTTTGGGCAGTATGACCATTTTTATGATATTGATTCTTGTTAACCATGAACATGGACTGTTTTTCCATTTGTGTCATTTCTGATTTCTTTGCACACTATTTGATAGTTCTTCTTGTAGAGATCTTTAACCTCCCTTGTTAGCTGTATTCCTAAGTATTTTGTTGTTTTAGTGGCAATTGTGAATGGATTGCATTCTTGTTTTGGCTCTCAGTTTGACTGTTGTTGGTGTATAGAAATGTTGGTAATTTTTGCACATTGATTTTGTATCCTGAGACTTTACTGAAGTTATTTATTAGCTGAAGGAACTTCTGGGCCAAAACTATGGGGTTTTCTAGATACAGGACCACATCATCTACAAATAGAAATAGTTTGATTTCCTCTCTTCCTATTTGGATGCACTTTCTTTCTTTCTCTTGCCTGATGGTCCTGGCCAGAACTTCCGATACTATGTTGAATAGGAGTGGTGAGAGAGAGCATTCTTGTCTTGTGCTGGTTTTCAAAAGGAATGCTTTCAGCTTTTTCCCATTTAGTATGATATTGGCTGTGGGTTTGTCATGAATGGCTGTTATTATTTTGAGGTATGTTTCTTCAATACCTAGTTTATTGAGAGTTTTTAACGTGAAGAAGTGATATCAAAAGACTTTTCTAAATCTATTGAAATTATCATGTGGTTTTTGTTTTTAGTTCTGTTTATGTGTTGAATCACATTTATTGATTTGCATATGTTGAACGAAACTTGCACCCCAAAGCCTACTTGATTATGGTGAATAAGCTTTTTGATATGTTGCTGGGTTTGGTCTACTAGTATTTTATTGAGAATTTTTACATTTATGTTCATTGAGGATGTTGGCATGTAGCTATTTTTTCGTTGTATCTCTGCCAGGTTTTGGTATCGGGATGATTCTGCCCTCACAGAATGAGTTAAGGATGAGCCCCTTCTCAATTTTTGGAACAGTTTCAGCAGGGTGGTACCAGCTCTTCCTTTTATATCTGGTAGAATTCAGCTGCGAATCCATCTGGTCCTGGGCTTTTTTTGGTTGGTAGGCTATTTATTACTGACTCCATTTCAAAGCTCATTATTGGTCTGTTCAGGGATTCACTTTCTTCCTGGCTCAGTCTTGAGAGGCTGTATGTGTTCAGCAATTCACTCATTTCTTCTAGATTTTCTAGTTTATGTGCATAGAGGTATTCATAATATTCTCTGATGGTTGTCTGTATTCCAGTGGGGTAAGTGGTAAATTCCCCCTTGTCGTTTCTGATTGTGTTTATTTGAATCTTCTCTCTTTTCTTCTTTACTAGTCTAGCTAACAGTCTACTTAATTTTTTCAAAAAATAGCTACTGGATTCATTGATCTTTTGCATTGTTTTTCGTGTCTCAATCTCCTTCAGTTCAGCTCTGATTTTGGTTATTTCTTGTCTTCTGCTAGCTTTGGGATGCATTTGCACTTGGTTCTCTTGTTCTTCTAGTTGTGATGTTAAGATGTTAACTTGAGAACTTTCTAACTTTTTGATGTAGGCATTTAGTGCTATAAATTTCCCTCTTAACACTGGTTTAGCTGTGTCCCAGAGACATGCTGTATATCTTTGTTCTCATTAGTTTCAAAGAACTTCCTGATTTCTTACTTAATTTCATTATTTACCCAAAATCATTCAGAAGCAGGTTACTCAATTTCTATGTAATTGTATGGTTTTGAACAAATTCCTTTGTCTTGACTTCTAATTTGATTGTGCTGACTTCAAAGTCCTTAATATCTTTGTTAATTTTTTGTCTTGATAATCTGTCTAATATTGTCAGTGGGGTGTTAAAGTCTCCCACTATTATTTTATGGGAGTCTCTATTTCTATGTAGGTCTCTAAGAACTTACTTTATGAATCTGGGTGCTCCTGTGCTAGGTGCATATATATTTGGGATACATAGGTGTAGGAGATCAGTCAGAGTGGTGGGAGAAACTATATGGAAAGCAGGCCTTCTGAAAGGTCAGAAGGCTCTGCAAAGCTTCAAGGGAGAATAGCTGAAGGCAGCTGTTCTCTAACCCCAAGGCAGAAAGCAAGGAGTAGGTACAAGGGAGTGAAGGGATATTTATCATAAACAGGCTTGTTTACTTATGTTGTCCAGAAACTGACCTTTGACCATCCGTGCATGACGTCCCTGAAAGGGGGAAAAATAAATGTTAATTACCTGCCGATTTTGTTTGCTCTAGGCTTTTGCCATTATGTCTGCACTGAATAAAAGCAAACAGCTCCAGCTTCTGGGAACTGCTGCATTCTAGTCACCAGCTGAGCAGTCCTCTACCTGCTCTTACGCTGCACACCTGTGTCTGAGTACTCATTTCATTCATTGGTCGGTCAGGTTCTGCAGGACGGACCCAGCACTTAGGTCTCCTTGTCGAATTGAAACCTTCACCATTATGTAATGGCCTTCTTTTCTTTTTTGATCTTTCTTGGTTTAAAGTCTGTTTTGTCTGAAATTAGGATTGCAACCCCTACTTTTTTCTGTTTTCCAATTGCTTGGAAGATTTTTCTCCATCTCTTTATTTTGAGCCTATGTGTGTCAGTGATGTAAGATGGGTCTCTTGAAGAGAGCACATTAATGGATCTAGCTTACCACTCTGTGTCTTTTAATTGGGACATTTAGCCCATTTACATTCAAGGTCAGTATTGATATGTGTGGATTTGATCCTGTCATCATGATGTTAGCTGGTTATTATGCAGACTTGTTTATGTGGTTGCTTTATAGTGTCACTGGTCTGTGTACTTCAGTCTGGTTTTGTAGTGGCTGGTAATGTTCTTTCCATATTTAGTGCTTCCTTTGGGGGCTCTTGTAAGGCAGGTCTGGTGATAACAAATTGAAGACAAGCTTTTGCTTGTCTGAAAAAGGATCTTATTTCTTCTTTACTTAGGAAGTTTAGTTTGGCTGGATATGAAATTCTTGGTTGGAATTTCTTTTAAGAATGTTGAATATTGGCCTCCAATCTCTTCTGGCTTGTAGGGTTTCCACTGAGAGATCTGCTGTTAGTCTGATGGGCTTCCCTTTCCAGGTGACCTGACCTTTCTCTCTAGATTCCTTTAACATTTTTCCTTTAATTTCAACCTTGGAGAATCCAATAAGTCTGTGTGTTGGAGATGATATTGTGATGTATATTACTGCAGTTATCTGCATTTTCAGAATTTAAATATTGGCCTCTCTAGCTAGGTTGGGGACTTTCTCATGGATAATATCCTGAAATATGTTTTCCAAATTGGTTCCATTCTCCCTATCTCTTTCAGGGACACCAATGAGTCATAGATTTAGTCTATTTACATAATCCCATATTTCTCAGAGGATTTGTTCATTCCTTTTTCTTTTTTCTCTATTCTTGTCTGACTGTCTCATTTCAGAAAGCCAGTCTTCAAGCTTTGAGACTCTTTCCTTCACTTGGTCTATTATGCTATTAATACTTGTGATTGCATTATGAAATTCTTATAGTATGTTTTTCAGATCTATCAGGTTGATTACATTCTTCTCATACTATTTTGTCTGTCAGCTCCTCCACTGTTTCATGATTTTTAGCTTCCCTGCATTGTATTTCAACATACTCCTATAGCTCAATGATCTTCATTTTTATCCATATTCCAAATTCTATTTCTGTTATTTCAGCCTCTCAGCTCAGTTCAGAACCCTTTCTAGAAAGGTGATGCAGACATTAAGAGGAAAGAAGGCACTCTGGCTTTTTGAGTTTTCAGGGTGTTTGTAACTGATTCTTTCTCATCTTTGTGGGCTTGTCTACCTTCAATCTTTGAGACTGCTAAACTTTGGATGGTTTTTTTTTCTTTCATCCCATTTGATGACCGTGAGGGTTTGATTGTGGTATAAGGTAGATTCAGCCAAGTGGCTTCATTTCTGTAAGATTTTAGGCGGCCGATGCTCAGAGATCCCAACTCCTAGACTGTATGCTCTAACTCTTGGGGACTTGTGTTGGCCCTGACTTTGTTCTCTGGCTCCTTGAGGTTTGGAGTCCACTGTGCTATGAGGGCAAAAGGGCAGCAGCTACAGCAGAGTGCTAGTAGGTGCCGGGGTGCCTGCCCCCCTGTAAGCATTAATCATAGTGGTAACAGAGCTAAGGAGAGGGGCCCTGGAGGTCTCTGCTAGAGACTGTATGTACAGTCACACTAGACTGTGTTTACTCACAGGTGGGGTGCTGGCAGGCAGAAGTCGGGTGTCTTTGCTGTGTCTCACAAGCAGGAGTGGTTGCTCAAGGTAGGGGAGGATCTGCTGTCCTCTGCACAATGTTAATGCAAGGGCAGAGTTCTGGCAGGGGTGGTTGGCAGGGGAAGAGGAGGTGGACTGCACTCCTCCATGCTGATGGGGCAAGGAAAGCAAAACACATCCATGCAGACACATAAAAGAAAGTGACATGGGGGGTTGCCACAGGCCCAAGGAGAAGCTGCAATATGGGGAGAGAGTGGGCGGGCTGGTGTGTGGCCATAGGGGCTGCCTCATTGGAGCTCTCCAGCAGTCATGCATGGTCAGCCAGCACAGAAGCTATGGTTCAGGCCCCCAGGGCACCCAAGACTACACTGCCAGCAGGCATGGCCAGGCTGGGGCTCTGGGAGAGGCCAGAAGAACAAGGGATGTACAGGTTGGACCAGCCCTGTCTGATGGGCAAGACTTCCCTGCAGAGATCAGGTCCAATAGTTCTCCTAGGACTAAAGTTTCTTATGGGAGCAAGTCGAACCTAGAGGGATGGCCATCCCTGGAGGTGCTCTGCGACAGATGTTCCAACATCAAACCCTCTGGGCTCCACATCAGATGGCTTGCTGCCCCTACCACTTCTCAAAGCAGCTCTCTCTGCCAACTCGAGTGTCCACGGTGGTCAAGGAGTCTCGTGCTGCTACAGTTCCAGAGGCCTGTGGTGAGAGTGGGTTGCTCCTTGCCAGTTTGACTCACCCATTCCCTCAGAGCTGCTGTGGTCCAAAAATAAGTCCCATTGCTACTGTTTAGGGTTCCCAGCTTTTTCTCTCTTCAACCAAGCTTCTGTGTCTTCCCTCCGTTCATTCTTGGCACCTTCCCTCTGAAGATCTGTTAAAAGCACACCAGTCATCTGAGTCCCTCAGTGGCAGCTGTTTCACCAGCTGCATCTGCTCAGCCATCTTGTCCTCCAACCCAGCTTTATTCTTTTTGCATAGGATTGCTTTGGGTATTCAGGCTCTTTTTTTGGTTCCATATAAATTTTAGGATTTTTTTTTATTTCTGTGACAAAATGACATTGATAAATTGATAGGGATTGCATTTAATTTGTAGATTGCTTTGGGTAGTATACCCATTTTATAAAATTCTCCTTCCAAAATATTTATGGAGAATTCCTGGGAATATTTTATACTTTTATCTCAGAATCAGTGAAGATCACCACCCCATTCTGCAGCCAGCACTACCCCTAAGACCCTGACAGTTCAACAGAGGGTCTGTGACAGCACTGAATCTGTGTCCGGAATGCCATAGCTGATATAAGACAATACCACTGCCCCTTAACGCCTGGAAGAAATAGTTCCTGCAATGTTATGCTTAGCTGGTAGGGAGAGTTCCCAAAACAAAAATGTTTGAACCCAAAGCATCATAATCATTAGCGACCTAATGCCTACCTTCTAGGATTCATACAAGCCTATAGGGTGGTAGGAATAGGATAAATGCTGACATTAACTACCTCCATGCACCCAGAACCAGCTCTCCTTTCCAGCATTCAGAACTGTCCTGGAATCACTTCTTCTCTTAGGGCTAGTTCTCAAGTGGGGAAAAGTTTGCCCCCCAGGGTACATTTGGCCTTGTCTGGAGACATTTTTTGGTTCTCTCAACTGTAAGGAGGGTGCTACTGGAATTTAGTGGGTAAAGGCCAGGGATACTGCTAAACTCATAATGCACAAGACATCTCCCTGCATCAAAGAATCATCTAGCCCAAAATATAAATAGTTAATGCTCAGAAATGCTATCAGAGGGTGAATTATTTCTCAGGAACCCTGTTGTCTCTCCTTCTGATTTGGCCTCTATGGAATTCATTCTTGTCTATAAAGCAAGTTTATGTCTAAACACCAAGGTGGATAAGACAGAACTTAATTCTTAGTCCCTGTCCTTGACCCTTATGTAACTCAGCAGATAAAAATAATCATGTATTATAGCAAAGACTTGGAATCAACCCAAACACCCATCAATGATAGACTGGATAAAGAAAATATGGCACATATACACCATGGAACACTATGCAGCCATAAAAATCCATGAGTTCATGTCTTTTGCAGGGACATGGATGAAGCTGGAAACCATCATTCTCAGCAAACTAACACAGAAAAAGAAAACAAAACACTGCATGTTCTCACTCATAAGTGGGAGTTAAACGAGAACACATAGACAGAGGGAGGGGAACATCACACACCGCAGACTGTCAGGGGGTGGAGGACTAAGGGATGGAAAGCATTAGGAGAAACACCTAATGTAGACGACAGGGTGATGGATGCAGCAAACCACCATGGCACATGTATACCTATGTAACAAACCTGCATGTTCTACACATGCACCCCAGAACTTAAAGCACAATTAAAATAACAGTAGTAATCATCATCATCATCATCATGTATTAATGATCTTTCTTAACTCTTTTACCTGAAGCTTCTAAGCTTTAGCTCCTGCTTGTTTGAGGTATTATATGGAAAGTAAGTCATTGCATAGTCTTTCATTCAATAGATATTTAATGAGCACCTACTGTGTAGCAGGCACATTACTAGACACTAGATATACAATGATTAACCAAACAGACAATGCCCCTGCCTTCATGAAGCTTACAGTATGGAAGAAGAACCAACAGTAAACAAATATATCTATAATTACAAATGCTAACACATGTCATGAAGGAAAACGATAGGGTACTACGAGGGCTAATGGAAAAGACAAATTTTAGGTAGGAAAGGCAGAGAGTGACTGTATATAGAAATAATCTCTGGGTTGAGGCCTGAAGGAGGCATAGAAGTTAGTTCAGTGAAGACGGAGGGGAAGGAAGAGAAAATATGCAAAAAGCTCTTGTGTGAGAAAGAGATTGGCGTCATCAAGTAGCAGAAAAAAAAGATGTGTGGCTGCATGTGATGTGATCTAATTTATTTTTGAAAAGATCATTCTGTCTGTCGTGTGAATGATGGGTTGAAGAATCACAAGCAGAAGTGAGAGATCTATGAAAAGGAAAATTCCCTGCTCCAGCAGGCAGATGGTGGTGACCTGGCCTGCAGGATAACAGTGGAGATAGGACCCAATAACAGTGGAGATAGAACAGTGGAGATAGAATGAGGCTCTGCCCTCTGTAACAGAGGGATGGGCATTGCCAAGGATGGGCACTGCCTGAGACACTTTGGGAGAGCAAATATCTTCACCTGAACAACTGCTCAGAGTTGCAGTTTATCAGAAATCAACACCCACCTTTCTCTGCCTAGCATTTCTATTGGGGAAGAGCCATGCACATCACAGGTAGGTATCTCTTCCTGCATGGTAACTGGAATTTTTGCTGCTTCTTCAATTGGTTGAAATATCGAGTGGTATTTATTTATGGATTTATTTATTTATTTGTGGCTGTGGGGAGAGAGGCCAGGGAGAAAATAAATGACTTGTCACAAAACCCAATTTCCTATATTTTCAAGAGCCATTCATCACCCTCTCAGTTCAATGCCATTTCTTTCTGAAATCAGGCTGACCAAGAGCAGCCACAGCCAATGTCTTCGAATCTTTTCCCTGGAAAGCCTTACTGTTGAGCCTGTCAAAGCCTTCTGAGAGTAAGCATCCTTAATCCCAAGGTGAGCCCCAGCATTAACAGCTAGCTGAGTGATAGCCAAGACCTCTGCTTCCAGAGGAACCCTGATGAGCCCACTTTCAAGGGGGCATGCCAGCACCAAAGAGCCTGAACTCACAAGGAAAATCAGTACATCTGCCTTCATTGCCATGAGTGGAAACTGTCCTCTCTTTAAAGGGCTCCAGCCAATATGTCAAGGCCACTGTTATCCAGGCCAGAAGGGATAAGCAGGTGTGGACCTAGATTTGTGGGGGCACGATAAAATGTGCCTACACTAGGGATGATCTACCTGGGTACAGCTGAGCTTCCAAGACAGTATACAAAGGACCCCCATAGCCATCTGTGCTCAGAAAATGCCAGGGACCCACTACAAGGGGAAGTCAAGGTAGGAAGATTCAATTAGCTGTTACTGAGACCTGACTAATGACAAAAAAAAAAAAAAAAAAAAACCATAGTCCTTATCCTGAAGGCACTGACATTTAGTATAGGAAGCAGAGAAGTAGATTAATAGTAATAACAGGTAAGTCTTATATGGGAGGGAACACACAGCACTGTGAGGGGTGGCAGGGGAAAAAGGAAGAAGCTCCTAACTCTGCCTGGGAAATCAGGGAGACATTCAGGAGGAAGTAATAACTCTCTGTTCCACAGACAACCCACTGGAATCACCGGAGTTTAATTAACTGTCCTAAGAAAAACAAAAATGCCAACAGTACATTTTTAAGGCTACACCTACTCCATCGTTCATTTTAAGAGAATTATCAAGTGCAATTAATTTCCTTAAGGGGAGGGGTGAGTTTTCAAACAGGAAAATATTTCTTTAAAGGTAGATTGCTTCGGATTTGGCATTTACATCCAAGCTGCAGAAGTGTTGGTGCTATGCAGAAAGCCTGCCCTTCAGGTGTACTTGAAGAGATTTCAGGGAACGTGAGCACTGGCAGGAGGAGATAACAGGCAGATAAAATGTGGAGTGAGTACGCCTGCCCAGCCTGGGTATCCTATCAGGGACACATTCTGAGGATTAATGGAAGACACAGGGAAGGGCTAGGAAGCAGCAGTAGCCTCCATTTGGTGTCTATGGTCCAAGCTGCAGAAACACAGCACATTCCTGAAGCTCTGGTCAAATACTCCTTATCAGAAATTAGTAAATGCTGAGATTATTTTTTCTAAAACAGGCTTTTATATAAAGTTGTGTGTTGTACTTCATCGTATTTATCTTAAAGTGAAACATGATACAAACTGACACTAACCAAAAAGAATTATTCCTCTACTTCTCTCCTTTTCTTTCCTCCTGGCTTTTAGCAAGGGAACCAAGAAGTCAACTCATAGATCTTTCCTGCATACTTACAATGGGAGACACACTCTGCAGAGTCCTGGGGTGCGCTGAGGGGCAGAAGGTGGGAATAGGAGAGAATTATATCAATTACTAAGACAACCTTTTGACATATGCAAAACCTGTTTGCTTACAATACTCCATAGGAGTCTCCCAAGCAACTCCCTTTGGTAGTAGGATCAATGCAGATCACTGATTTATTAAAGAACTAGGAGAACAGTCAAATATACTAATGAAATAAATGAGCTATGAAATCAACAGAAATTATTCTGACATTGAGATGCAATTATAACAAAAGCAAAATTCAGATCATAGAAAAATGTAGTTAATTCTTCAAAGGATGAGATAAATTCCAAATATAAGTAATAAACAGGCTCCTGAATTACCTGATAATCCAATTAATGAAGAGGAGGGAACCACAAGAATGCATTAGAACATTTTCTGCTAATTGACACTTTGACAATGACAACATACGACACTGATAACAAACTCAGCAAAGAATATGGTCATTTCAGAGAGTGTTTAATACAAGTACCCTCCAAGAATATTTCATGTCTTACTAAATATATAAAATGATAGAACATTCCCCAAAATAGACCATTCTAAAAATTTACAGCAGACGCGGTGGCTCACACCTGTAATCCCAGCATTTTGGGAGGCTGAGGCAGGCAGATCACTTGAGGTCAGGAGTTCGAGACTAGCCTAGCCAACATGGTGAAACCCATCTCTACTAAAAATGCAAAAATTAGCCGGGCATAGTGGCACGTGCCTATAGTTCCAGCTACTCAGGAGGCCGAGGCATGAGAATCACTTGAACCTGGGAGGTGGAGGTTGCAATGAGCCAAGACTGTGCCACTGCACTCCAGCCCAGGCAAAAGAGTGAAATTCAGATTCAAAAAAAAAAATTTTTTTACACAATAATAAAGCTAAAAAAAATCACAATAATACAAATTTTGATCAGCATGCAAGAAGAATAGAGTATCCTTCTATACTTTCTGTAGACAAGGATGTTACAACATTATTGTCCTATAAAAAGATAATCAGAGAGTAATCGGCTAACAGAGGTAAGGAGAGAAAGCATTCTAGAGATCTTTCAGGTAGTTAAATAATTTTTTGAGTAAACTATTTTTCTAAATTATATAATGTTTGTGGCATTTTTAAAATCTGTAATTGATGTTGATTTATTTTCTTATTCTAAAGGTAAGTTTTGTACCCAAGTCTATATTCATAATTTTGTGTTCCTTCTCTTAAAAAGAGCCCCAAATTATATAAATTTCAGGCCCCACAAAAACCTGAAACCTGCCCTGCTCTTGCCCATTTTGCAGGTGGCTAAACACACTCAAAAAAGGTCACAGTGTAAGAAAGTGACAGAGCCAGGATTCAAAGCCCGTGGTTTTCCTTCTCTATGATGTCATCCTTGGAGAACCTTAGAGCGTTAGATATATCCTTAAACAATTATTTTTGGGGGGCAAAAACAAAGTATGGTAGAATATTTTTAAAACTCAGAGGACCCATTCAAATTCAAGTTTCTAGAAATTCAACAGGGTTTATGGTACATTTCCCATATCCTCCCTCCAGGACCTGAGTCTGAACAGAAGAATTCAAGTTCCAATCGGTACTCGAATTCTAGGCTCAAAGGAATTTCTGACTCAAGTATGCCACAGGAGGTAAAGACGTGGCATAAAATGCATCCTGGAAGTACAGGCTAAGTCTTCCTGAGCACCTTAGTTATGCCAGTCACTCATATCTGTGTTTGTCTTTATCCACATGAATAATTCTCATTTTTCTGAGGACAAGGAAATCAAAACTCAGAGGTCATTGGCCCAGTCCCACAGAGCTCATAGCAGACAGTCACAACTTGCAATATGAGATCAGCTCTGCCCCAAAGCCCATCCATCTCCAGTTCTCCAGGAGTGGTTTTTCTACTGGAACTTAGCTGGAACTCAGACCCACTCAGGCAGCACACTTCCAAACAGGTGAATGATCACCGTGTCAATGGGCATCCTTGCCCCTTGGCTCCACACCCGTCTAGCGGTCAGCTGGTCGTGATCTGCTACCAACCAAGGTAAGCAGATGAAAACAAATGCCTTTAATCCAGGTCTGTCACTGACTTCCCCACAAACACAAAATGGTTCTTCTTGATCTCAGCCGAGAACGAAGCCATCTGTGCAGTGTAGACGGCACCAAATCACAAAGATAACCCTAGTGTCCTTGAACTACACCACAGTGAGCTCATGGGGTCACATTACAGAAGTTCTTTGATCTTGCTCCACTAAGGGTAAAAGCTGGGAGCCCAGGCCTCCTTCAAAATCCTGGTAGCCACTACTGTCCCACTACTTCTTAGAATCCACAAGTGTGCCCTTTTAGTTTGCTCCTTCCTGACTCTGGCCTCCTCCTGTGCTGCTGAGGCCATCTCAGCAAACCACCTGTGCCAGTGCGTAAAATCTGGGCTGAGAGCTATCAGCGCCTTTGCTCAACAGAGCTTCCTTTCCGGGCCAGTTCCCAGCCTTGATGTTCCTCAGTATGCTGTCCAGGGCCATCGTCATGCCCTGCACTCCTTCCCTGCATAGCCCAATGCCCAGCCAGGGACTCAAATTTCAGCAGCCCTTCTTATTACCCCCAGGACAATATTGCTAGTCCGGGTTTCTCTCTGCAGCAGCTGTGGGGGCATTTCAAATCAACCATCTTACAGGCATCTCAAACACAGTGTATACAAAATTAAATCCATACCTTCCCCACCAGTCTTCTTCTCCTTGGGAATTGCCTGCTTCAGGGAATGGTACCTCCCTCCACACAGATGCCTTTGTCCCACATTTATTCCTCTACTGCATGCTGTCACATCTATCTCCTTGTTGAGTTCTCTGCACTACCACTTCTCTCCCTCTTTATTTTCTCCACCATCATTCTGGGTATGAGCTTTCACACCCCTGTACTTCTCTAAGAAAAACACTCAGTCACATTATGTAATATATAATACCAATATAGTTGTTTGCCTGAGTATTCTGCAAGAATTGGGCCTGTTTCTCTCTTATTCAGTGTGTGTCACAGGTCCGGAGGACAGGGCTGGCACACATAAGCACTCAGGGTGATGAAAGAATGAAACCTACCTTCTTCCATATCCAAAACCACTTGGTTCAGGCCAATGCATTTCTCACCTTGAGTATTTCCAAAGCCCTAGTGGAGAGCCATTCACATCTTCAGTCTTCTTTATGGGACAATCAATCCCTCAGGCCGAAGGTGTGAAAGAAGTGCTGGCTACCCCCATACCAGTCACTGAGGTTATGGTGCATTTGTGCCTTTTTTGATTCATTCATATATTAGTAACAACTTGCTATAGTAGAGATCCACTATTTTCATGTGGTTTTCTATGGTATTTATTTCTTATTCCCTCTACTTCAATTTCGATGTTGGACCGATGATTCCTTTCAGGCCTTGGCCTCTCTTCCTTTTTGGCCCCGCATCCGGGCAGGCTGATAAGAAGGCCCATGACCTCATCTCCTCCTTTGGTACCACTGGGAAATTTAAATTGTCCACATGCAGGAACTTTTCCCAGCCCCACTTCTCAGCCAATGTAAAGGCCCAAACCCACTCCCTGTGCTTTGCCCAAACCAACCTGGGCCTGCTTGTGCCTGCTCAGCTCTCCTCTGTGTGAATAATAAACTGTCTCTCAAATTCTCTCCGTGCATGGCAGGTCCTCAGGCTTGACATCTAAACCAAGTTTTGTACGAACTTCCTCCTGCTTTGCAACACTAATATAACACCCATGATCCACAGTAAACACATACTCACACTCACACACACCAACTGCCCAGATGCCACAACAGTTTGCTGTCATTTCTATGTTGATGAGGTTTCATTATATCCCCATTTGCTTGCCAATATAGCCAGGAATAGTTTCCCATTATTTCCATTTTTGCCGAAGTGAAAATCTAAGGCAGTCTAGAAAGTGTCCCAGAGAGTAGAATGACGACTGAATTCCTGCTCGTGATTCTCTCCCAATCTCATCCTCTAATCACACGCCCTAAATGAGGCACTATCTCTACAAGCTTCCATAACTAGTCGTAATGATGGCTACAGAGAGCACTTACTTTATACCAGGTATTGTGGTCAGATAAACATACTATTTATTTTCATCTTCAGAGCAACCCTACATGATACATGTTATCTGTTATAGCGTGGATGTTTGACCCCTCCAAATCTCATGGTGAAATGTGATCTCCAATGTTGGAGGTGGGGCCTAATGGGAGGTGTTTGGGTCATGGGGGCAGATCTCTCATTAATGGCTTGGTGCTGTCCTGGTGGTAATGAGTGAGTTCTCACTCTGTCAGTTCCTGTGAGAGTTCTCATACATGGCAGTTCCCTCTTTCTTTGCTTCCTCTCTCACCATGTGATCTGCACATTCCAGCTCCCCTTCACGTTCTGCCATAAGTAGAAGCCGCCTAAGGCCGTCACCCGAAGCAGGTGTTGGTGCCATACTTCTCGTACAGCCTGCAGAACCGAGAGCCAAATAAACCTCTTTTCTTTATCAATTACCCAGGCTCAGGTTTTCTATTTTTATAGCAGCACAAATGGACTAAGACATTATCATAGCCATCTATATTTCGTGAATAAAAGAACTAAGCATTAG
This sequence comes from Cacajao melanocephalus, assembly GCA_963573385.1. Lineage (NCBI taxonomy): Eukaryota > Metazoa > Chordata > Mammalia > Primates > Pitheciidae > Cacajao > Cacajao melanocephalus. The sequence goes on from CAUYLG010021880.1 coordinate 64,834, forward strand.
AGAGGTTTAAAAAGTTGTCCAACCAGAAAAGAGTACATCCAGAACTCAAACCGAGTCCAGCTGCAAAGGCTGGGCACTTAGCTGTCATGTTCTGCTGCATTCCCAAGACTTCCTCGGAAGCCAGATGCAGGGGCTCAGGTCTCTTTCAGTCTTACATATCAACATATCTAATGGTAAACCCCAACCTTCAAAGATTATACAGTCTTGTTACATCCAAGATGCAAAGCTCTATTACTGTGGGCTCCAACTGCCTCCACCTGACCCTTGTGTGATGTGCAGCTGATGTTCAGCAGGGACATCATGCCTCACACGAGGCTGTGCATAAAGTGCAGCCCACACAAGATGACTGAACATTAAGGAAACCTATGATCCAGTATACCCTAAACCTTCTTCCAATGTAAGCAAAGGAGGAAAGGGGCCTGACCCCACCCCAACTCATTATCCCCAAGAAGATCTTTTCTTCATCCCTACTGTCATGACCTCAGAGGCTTCAAAGTACTCCACTCTGTAACTCCAAGACAGAAGTGGGAACAAAACCCTCCCCTACTTCCCTCCAGAGGCCCACTGAGGCTAGGCTGCAACATTTAAATAGTACTGCACTAAAGGTCATGGATTAAGAGAGAAAATATAGAGAGTTAAATATAACTGGATATTCTTATTACAATGTTTGCTGAGCTATCTTCAGCTTGGGGCCCCTACTTGCCAAACTGTATTACAGGTATTTAGCCATCCAGATATGGCCTCCTGGAACAAATCTACACACTTTATAATCAAAACTCAGAAAACAAGGCCCATGAGCTTCCTTTGCCTGGCTGTGGCCTGCTTTCCAAGGTCTGATCTGCTGCTAATGACTAGCCTCCGTCCTACATGAATGATAAGAGAAATGTTACCTCCTTCAGGTAGAACCTCACCTCTACCACCACGCTAGCTGTCTTTCTTCTAGATTCCATAGGGCAACCACTTCAGACTGTAGCTCAATAGACCCCACAACACATAAGGAATGCAGACGTCAGCAACAGGCTCAGGTCATCTCCCGTCCATACATAGTTCTCACTCCACTGCAGTCCCACTATTGAACCTCCATTACTCTTCCTGGATTGCTGGAATACCTCCTCACAGACCTCTTCGCCAAGTCTGTTAGTGTCCCACTACGGTGTTTCCTCAATACGCAGCCAGAATACTTCTATTGCAGTAAAAAAAGCTTAACGTGAGCTCTACCTACGTACCCTCTTCACAGATTTTTAAACGCACAACACTGTATTTTTAACTATATGCACAATGTTATAGCAGGCCTGTAGAACTTACTCATTTTCCTTAATGTAAAATGTATGCCTGTTAATTAGCAATTCCCCATTTCTCCCTCTCCCAGGCCCTGGTAACTACCATTCTTCTCTCTACTTCTATGAGTTAGACTATTTCAGATTCCTCATATAAGTGAAATACCTCATACAGCGCTTGTCCTCCTGTGACTGGCTTATTTCACTTAGCATAAGTGTCATCAAATCAATCTCCTGTTCAGAATCTTTGTGTGGCTCTATTTAACTCCACAATAAAAACTAAAGAAGCCAGAGTGCCCTGCAGTGCCCTGTACTCTGCACCTGTGACCTCCATGACATCATCTACTACTTCTCTGCTCCATGCTCACGCCACCCGAGCCACACTGGCCCCTCTGCTATTCCATGAACCTGCCAGGCCTGCCCACACCTCAGGACCATCATCATACAGGTCGTTCTTCTGCTTGCAAGTTTTCCTCCATATAACTGCCTGGTTATTTCCTTCACCTTCTTCAAGTCTTTGCTTAACAGTCACTTTCTCAATGAGACCCAGACAGACTACCTGAATTAAAACTGCATTCTGGCCCTTACCTTCACCTCCCCATTCCTGATCCGCATCTATGCTTGGTTTTTCTTTTTTTTCCTCTTTGTTAATTTTGTTATTGTTGTTGTTTTGGTTTTTCTTTTTTGAGACAGTCTCACTTTATCACCCAGCCTGGAGTGCAGTGACATGATCTTGGCTCACTGCAACTTCCACCTCCCAGGTTCAAGCGATTCTCCTGCCTCAGCCTCCCGAGTAGCTGGGATTACAGGTGTGCACCACCATGCCACCTGTATTATATTTTCAGTAGAGATAGGGTTGCACCATGTTGGCTAGGTTAGTCTCAAACTCCTGACCTCAGGTGATCTGCCCACCTCAGCCTCCCAAAGTGCTGGGATTACAGGCGTGATTTCTTTCCATAGCACTTATCGTCTTCTAATGTAAAAGCTCCATAAGGATAGGAATTTTTGTATGTTTGTTTTATTCCTTAGTATATTCCAAACTTATAGAAAAGTATCTACTACATAGTAAGCACTCAATAAATAGTTATTTCATGAATAAAAGATGGTACAGAATATCAGAGCCTGAGCTCTGGAGTCAGCTAGACCTTGGTTCAAACTCCAGCTCTACCCCTGACTAGCTTTATGAACTTGGAAACATGTCTTGAGCTCTCCTTGCTTCCATTTCTCAACCTAACAAAGTCCTTCTGGCTTAAAAAGCGTCATTACATCAGCTCCCTTATTTAATTATGAGTACTGTTCCATCCTGTTTTACTACTGAGGAGATGGTTTTCAAAGAAGTTATATAATCTGCTCAGGGCCTCACAGCTATAAATTTACAGCTTGGATTTGTTCTGTATCTTTTGACCCAAGAGATTATTGTTCTTTCCTCAACACCATAGCAGCTTTACAAGCATTTTAAAGTCTCCGTATAATGTAAACTTGTCAACAATACTAATAGTCACATTTGCATGGAATTTTACAGTTAGAAGCAGGCAGCAGTTTGGAGTGGGTTGGGTCCATGAGAGTCACCTAGGGAAGCTTTGTGAAAATGCATATGCCTATCTGCACCTCCAGACCTCCAGGAGTAGAGCCTATGCATGTTCAGAAACTTTCTCAGATGATTCCTGCATATTTCCTGAATAAGAAACACTGCTTCAAAGAGCTAAAGTTGGTTCTCGAAACTATCTCATTAAGGTATATCTTATTGTTATTCCAGTTTTAAGGATTAGGAAAAAAAGACTCAAAAACATGAAGAGCTATTTGCACAACCACGCAGCTGCTGAGTGGTTTGGCTGGGAACCCAGGTTCCTCTCCTCACGCTTGAATTGCGTTTGCTATAAAGCACGCAATTAGAAGTCAGTCATTCTGGGTCCTACTCTTGTCTCCTGCCATCAAAAGCTAAGCGATGGCAGTAATCACTTTTACCTGCTTTGTTTCATCTTAGGGGGAAATTCTTATTCCTTACTTCTTTGAAGTAAACAGGGTGAACAAATGAGAAAATAGCAGTGTTTATCCCAGAGAAGAGAAACACCCCACAGTATTACACTCAATCTTCATAACTGTTCTGCAGGATATATTTTACTACCTTTATTTTACTTTGGCAGATAGACATGTAAGCACACAGCTAGTATATGGTAGAGAGAGATTCAGAAGTATATCTTTCTGATCCCAAGGTCCACATACTTTCCAATCTGCAATACTCTGGCCACAAAGGACACTGGAAAACCTAAGAGCTGTCAGATACATATTAGATAGAAAAGAATTGGAAAACCATATATTATTGATGAGGTCATATGAATATTAATTTACAATCAAAATTCATATCCAGTTAAATTTAAATGATACTGAGCACCTTCTAGCTTCTGTAGTGGTAAGAGAGATAAATAAGACTCAATTCTTGCTTCAATTGACCTAACACATTTTCTCAGCAATGGCATCTATGACACAGTCCTCAATTTAGATTTAAAACATTTAACATCATCTTTCCTTAAAAATGGAAAATCCAATTGCTGGGTGACTTTGAACCCTCCATAGTATTGAGCATAAGAATAGAAAGCAGTCCATTTCAAGACTGTAGGATTCAACTAGACCTAATGATCCCTTGATCCTATTTTCTCTGAGACTGAGGGATTCAGGAAGATACTTATCTAGTTACATCTGAAAGCTAAACTAGAGAACCACTAGCGGAAGATAAAGAGGCAAATAAGGAGGAAACATTTCTTCCATTCTCTCTGGTTCCCATTTAAAAGATGAGGCAAACCCAGTAGTGGCCATGGCCCTCACGCGTACGAGGAGCTAGACAGAAGTAAGACAGACCTTTACTAGAAGCCATCTCAAGCCCAAACCCAATGGGATCATCTGAGTTGTAGCTAATGGTAAGGCAAACATCAGTGTCTGAGAAACAGGATCAACCCCAAATACAGAGCAGAAGATCTTGAGCTTCAATCAGAAGCAGTCAGAAAGGGAGGTCAAAAGTCTCAGAAAGCAGACTCTTGACAAATTCACCTTCAGAAAGTCAGCAGTCAGCAAATTTCTGTTGATTTTTTAATCAACATATTAACTACCATGTTTCTGAGGATAATGGTACAAAAAAGATGAGTTGTTCTATAGTAAATACTGGCCACCTGTGAGTCCTTCAGGCTGATCATGTGGGGCATCATCATGACCATATACATTGGTCTTTTACTGACTATGACCCACAGACACAGGGAGAGTCATTTCAGGACAAGGCCACGGAGCACTTTATCTCCCAAGAATCCTAAAGCTGGGATCAGATGGGATTTGACACTCAGTTTATAACAAAGTTTGACAGCAACTCTATGGTCACTTTTATTTGTTTTGTCCAGTTCTTGGCTCTATTCCTATATGGTCTTGATAATAATACAAATCTCCGTAGATATCATGACTTAGTAATCACTCCTGGACTAGGTTGTACATAATGCAATCGTTTGGAGAGTTGAAATTAGAGGCATTAGAAAGACAACTGATTGTGATTTCCAAGTGCCTTAACATACAGCCCTGGAATTCCAACAAGACAGTCCTGTAGGGCAGCTCTGCTATGTAGAGATACTGATGAATGGCCTGGGAGCCTTTCCAAGCCTGAAGGAACTTGGATAGATCTAGAGGATGATGAAAGGTCATTCCTTTCCAGATCCAACCCCAGTCCCAAGACAGCATGCGGATTTGGGAAACCAAGTTCAGGAAAGGAACAGCTTGCCCCCTCAGCAGAGTTAAGTAGGACCTGGGGAGCTGTTATGTTTATATTGAATGGACATTTTATTTTTTCAATCCTTACTCACAAATTCAGCATGACCTTCTCTCCTCTTTATTAGTGGCCTTGTAGGGCAAAGGACCTGATTCTTAGCCTGATAGGCCCACACAACTCCTGGGAAAAGGGAAAAATGCCAAGTATCTTGAGAAGTATCTCTGGTTGAGAAGAAAGAGCATTCCCTGTGTAATCTAGACTCCTGGATATGTGCAAGACTTTAACTCGCCACTCACCTCAATCTTTTGTCTTTGTCCTTCATGAGCTCTTTGCTTTGTTCCAAGAAAGTAATACAAATTATCAATACTTTTACTAATTTATAGTAAGCATTACTGATAGAAAAAATTACCACATAGTATTATAGTGAAACTGAAGATAATGAAACTTCACAGGCTAAAATGTTTTATAGGTAAAAACTAACTGAAGAATTATGCATTACTGGGCATATAGTAAAATGCAAAAAGAAAAAAATGATCTTAGAAGAAGCATATTTAGAAGAAATAATCAATAACAGCAACAAAATAAAACTGTCAACAGCCAAAACCACACTCAAAAAATTAGCAAAAAAAACTTGCAAAATTTGTATCTAAAATATTTTATCTAAAAAAATTGAATTTAGTAATTATAAAGGCTAAAAAAGAACACATGACAAAATTTGACAATAATAAAACAAGATAATAACAAAAACTGATGAGTACATTAACAATTTATTATAAAATGTACACAGAAAGAATTAACCTAGACCAACATCAGTAAAATAAAAGTATAATTGTAACTGCACTGGATAGGAAATGATCAAGGAATTAATTTGAATCAGTATACAATACTCCAGAAGAAAAATGCTTTTCCCATAGACATTCATTCACTAAAGCATAATCCTGATTTAGAGATTTATTTTTTTTAACATAGACATTAAGTACATTCAAGCCCAAAACAGTCAGATAAAAACACTCACAGACTCCAAGTAAGAGTAATACAACAGGATTTAAATGCCTGAGTTCAACTCCAAGGATTGAATCTTGGCTCTGAAACACATGGCCTTGATACCAGTAAGCCATATGACTTTTGGAAAGTTACTTGGTATCTCTGTTTCCACTGCCTCATATGTAAAATGTGCATGTTAATTTCATAATACCTCTCCTCTTAGTGTTTTATATTGGGCTACTATCCATGAGAAGTAAAACCATGAGAAGTCCTGCACACATCTTTCTTCTGAGAACCTCCTTATCTCTAGGTTTTCACACTTTGTGTTTTATAACCTCAAGCTCTAATCATGACCTCCTGAACTAAGGATAAGTATCTGACACAAAGATAGCTGTATTTAGATTGGCCAGCAACCTGCCAAAATCATTGCCCCACAACGACTTTATACTCAATGGTTACTGGCTAATCAAATCCATTAAGTCCACTCTTGGGAAATTTTAATGTCAAATGTGAAAAAAAAAATTAGCAGAGAGTAGGACTGGCAGAACCAGAGAAGAAAAAAGGAAACAGGCAGAAGCCATGAGGTACCATGGGTAAGTAAAAGACATGAGTCAGCTAAAAGCAAATAGACTGGGAAAAGAAGAAAGAATTGTCAGGAATGAATAGGAAGAAGCTTGTGGAGAGTAAAATAGAGCTGAAATTGTTGCATCATTGCAATAGTAAGCCTTATACAGAGAAACAGAACCAATAGGATATACATAAATATACAGGAGAATATTTATTATAGGAATTGGCTCACATGATCATGGAAGCCAAGAAGTCACAAAATATGCCATTTGCAAGCTATAGTACCAAGAAAGCCAGTGGTGTGATTCAGTCTGAGTCGTAAGGCCCGATAATCAGGAAGGCTGCTGCTATAAGTCCCAAGGTCCTCAAGCCCAAGAACCTGGAGTGCCTCTAAGGGCATTAGAAGATAGATTTCTCAGCTCAAGAAGAGAATGAATGTTCTCTTCCTTCAACTTTTTGTTCTGTTCAGGTAGGCCCCTCCTCAGACTGGATGGTGCCCACTCAAACAGGTAAAGGTGGATTGTTTTTACTCAGTCTACTGATTCAAATGATAATCTCATCTGGAAACACCCTCAAATATTCACCAGAAATAATGTTTTGCCAGCTCTCTGGCTATCCCTTAACTCAATCAAGTTGATACATAAAGTTAACCACCATAGTCATGAACTCAGAAGACATCTCAAATTGTTATTGGGGTCCAGATCTTCTGACAGACTCATGATGCTGCTGCTGCTGAATTACACATACTGACAAACAATGTTCCAGATCTCCAAAGACCTTATTGTGCAACCTTTCTAACTTTCCCAGTCATCCTTGAAACAAACCTCCAGGCTAGTAATATGAAACAACAACAAAAACAAATGATCCTTCAGTATATAAAAAGACATTCACCCTCACTCATCATAAGAGAAAGGAAAATTTAAACTGAGATTTTATATTTTGATTTCTCTCCTATCGGATTGGCAAATATTTAGAAGTTTGATAAGACACCTTTTAATCAAGGCTATGGGAAAATCAGTACTTCTCTGCTGGTGGGAAAACAAAATGGTACAACCCTGGGAAAGGGAATTTAGGAATTTGGCAATATCTAAGATGTATGCACAAGGCAAAGTAGTAAAAATTGTAACTGAAAAATAAATATCTATTGATAGGTGATGGGTTGAATAACTGTGGTACATCCACACAATGGTGTATAGCTGTCTTGAAGAATAAGCATTTTTTCTATGTACTACCACAAAATGATCTCTAGGATTTAATGTTGAGTAAAAAAAAATCAAGGCAGAAAAGAGTACACATAGTATGCTATTGTTTAAGAAAGAAGAGTACTAAGTACACTCACACACACACACACACACAGTGCATTCTCATTACTCTCATTATTTGTGGTAGTTGTGTTCTCTAAAGTCAGACTGAGCACTAAATTAGTAAATAACTGAACCATTGCTCCTAATGGAAACACAGGGTTAGGTTCCTGTAAGCCCTGGTCACAATATTTTAATCAAGGGATCAATATATAACCCTGTTTTACGTCTGATTCTGTTTCAAGACATCTTATTTAAATATATGTTGTTGATTCATTAACGCTGATCTCACAGCCAACAGCACCATAACTCACGCCTAAATGAAGGTTATCTATGACATGTGCTTTCCTCGTAAGGCACATCAACAACATTTTTATGCTTAGTAACACCAAACAGCATTTCAGCCTATGCTTTGGGGCCATTTTAACTGTGAAATATCCAAGAAAAAGCACAAACTGAGGGAAAAAAAAAAGAGTAAGTATACTGCAAAAAGGACATTTGCTTACATATGAGAGCTGAAATGAGAGAGCCTTATTTGACTCAGCTAGGAATACACACATTGAATGATTCCAATTTTACAGTGCTTTACATGTACCCATAAATGACCATGAAAGTGCTGCAAGTATTGATTTTAAGATTACAAGGTTACAAATAAATGTTAGCACGTAGGCAAATTTGCAAATATGGAATCTGTGACTATTGTGTATATTTCTAACATTTAAAAAATGGAGTGGCTCCTGGTACTTTTTCATTGAACAGTTTAAAATTTTTTAAAGGTTAAATTGAAGAATAAGCCACAAAATGATTACCTGAGCCGTGAGCAAGTTGTAATTTTTTGTTGTTGGAGGGTGTTGCCTCAATGTTAATAGCTGCTGACTGATCAGAAGGGTAGTTGCTAAAGGCTGGGGTGATTGTAACAATCTCTTGAAAAGAAAAAACAAGTGAAGTTTGCCACATTAATTAACCTTTCCTTTCACAAAATATTTCTTTGTAGCATGCTGTGCTATTTGATAGCACTTTACCCACAGTACGACTTCTTTCAGAATTGGAGTCAGTTCTCTCAAATCCTGCTACTACTTTCTCAATTACATTTGCATAATATTCTAAATTCTTTTTTGTCATTTCAACAATGTTCACAGCACCATCACCAGGACTTGATTCCATCTAAAGGAACCACTTCCTTTGCTCATCGATGAGAAGCAATTCCTCATCCATTCAAGTTTTATCATGAGATTGCAGCAATTCAGCAACATCTTCAGACTTCATTTCTAATTCTAGTTCTCTTGCTATTTCCACCACATTTTTAGATACTTCCTTCACTGAAGTCTTGAAAACCTCAAAATCATCAGTGAGGGTTGGAGTCAACTTTCTACTAAACTCTTGCTAATATTGATGTTCTTCCAAACTACTGTTCCTCCCATGAGTCATGAATATTCTCAACGGCATTTAGAATGGTGAATCCTTTCCAGAAGGTATTCAATTTATTTTGCCCAGGTCTATCAGACGAATCACTATTTATGGCAGCTATGACCTTACAAAATATATTTCTTAATTTTGAATCAAAAGTCAAAATTACTCCTGGATCCATGGGCTACAGAATGAACGTTGCATGAGAAGGCACGAAAACAACATTAAGCTCCCTGTACATCTCCGTCAGAACTCTTGGGTAACCAGGTGCATTGTGTCAATGTGTGGTTATATTTGGAAATAAATCCTTTCTTCTGAAAAGTAAGTCTCAACAGTAAGCTTAAAATAGTTAGCAAACTATACTATAAGCTGACGTGCTGTCATCCAGGCTTTTATACTCCACTTACAGAGCACAGGCAGAGTAACGTAATTCTAAGGGTCCCAGGATTTTCAGAATAATAAATGAACATTGACTTCAATTTAAAGTCACCAGCTGCATTAGCTCCAAGACAGACAGCCTGCCCTTTGAAATTCTGAAGCCAAACATTTTCTCTTTACTAGCTATGAAAGTTTTAGATGGCATGTTTTTCCCATAAAAGGCTGTTTCATCTGCATTAAAAATCTGTATAGTATAGCTACTTTCATCAGAATATACCTTAGCTAGATATTCTGAATAACCTGCTTCAGCTTCTCCATCAGCACTTGCTGCTCCACCTTGTACTTTTACATTATGGTATGTCTTATTTCCTTAAATCTCACGTACTAACCTTTTCTAGCTTTAAACATTTCTTCTGCAGTTTCCTCACCTCTCTCAGCCTTCATATAATTGAAGAGAGTTAGGAATTTGCTTTGGATTAGGCTTTAGATTAAGGGAATGATGTGGCTGGCTTGATCTTCTCTGTAAACCACCAAAATTTTCTCCATATAAGCAATAAGGTGATTTCACTTTCTTATTTTATGTATTTACTAGAGTATAACTTTTAATTTTTTTAAATAAATTTTCCCCTGCATTCACAACTTGGCTAACCATTTGGCACAACAGTCCTTGCTATAGTTCCCTATTTCTTAAGACATAATTAGGCTAATTATGTCTTTTGACATGCCTTACCTTACTAAACTTAATCATCTTTAGCTTTTGATATAAAAGGAGAGATATGTGATTCTTCCTTTCACTTGAACACTTAAGAGGCCACTGTATGGTTATTAATTAGCCCAATTATGTCTTAAGAAATAGGACTGAAGAGAGAGATGAAGGAATGGCTGGTCAATGCAGCAGTCAGAACACATACATTTTATCCATCAAGTTCACTATCTTATGTGGACATGGTTCATGGCACCAAAAAACATAATAGTAATATCAAAGATCACAGATCACCATAACAGATGCAATAATAATGAATAAATCTGAAAAATTATAAGACTGACTAAATATGACACAGAGACACAACTTAGCATACGCTATTGGAAAAATGGTGCCAATAGACTTGCTTACCACAGGATTGCCTCAAGCCTTTAATTTATAGAGAAAAAGAAAGAAAGAAAGAAAAAAACAAAGTATCTGAAAAACACAACAAAGTGATGTACAATAAAACAAGGTATGCCTATAAACAAAATTGGGAGAAGAAAACAGGATGGAAGCAGAGAAATAGAAGATAAACTTCTCTACATTTTCCTTGTTTCATAATTTGATTTTAAACCATGTAAAAGTTTTATAAAATTATAAAGTAAAATTAAGCCAAAATGAAATTAAAGGCAATCTCTAAATTTGGATTGGAAATATTATGACTTCATCAAATACTTTCTTTTTAAAAATATTGATTATTGTCTCTAGGTCTCTTCTCATTGAAAAGACCTAGAGACAATAATCAACCCAGTAGCACTGAGCTCCCTCATAACTAGATTATGTTGTCTAAATGTCATTTCTCACTGAAAGAAGCCAGGCCTTTTTGGGGAAATGGGCGATTCTAAATCTGGGGCTAGAAATGCACAAATTAACACTAAAATATTTTTACATTCTAAAAAGCAAAGACATTAACAAAGATTGTAAGGTCATGTCAGAAGGACTCAGGGGACAATTTAAAAGGATCACATTAGCTAAATATGAGATAATATGCATACCAATTAGAATAATAACTGCAATGTATAAAAACACATCTGGCTGGGCATGGTGGCTCACACCTATAATCCCAGCATTTTGGGAGGCCAAGGTTGGGCGGATCACAAGGTGAGGAGATCGAGACCATCCTGGCCAACATGGTGAAACCCCATCTCTACTAAAAATACACAAATTAGCTGGGTGTGGTGATCTATGACTGTAATCCTAGCTACTTGGGGGGCTGAGGAAGGAGAATCACTGGAAGCTGGGAGTCAGAGGTTGCATTGAGCAGAGATAGTGCCACTGCACTCCAGTCTGGGTGACAAAGTAAATCTCCGTCTCAAAACATACACACACACACCCCTAATATATTTGAGTTCATAATCACACACACACCTCATTGTTCACTTTAGAAGATTCTAGGAACTAATCCACTATTCTGAATATTGTTAATTAAAAGAAAATAATAAAACATTTTTCTTGCCCTTTGTTTTCAACTCTTATTTTAGATTCATGGGGTATACATGCAGGTTTGCTACCTGGGAATATTGCGTGTTACCGAGGTTTGGAATACAAATGATCCCATCACCCAGGTACTGAGATTAGTCCCAACAGTTTTTCAACACTTTCCCTCCCACTTCTTCCCCTATCTAGTAGTAGTTATTGTTGCCATCTTTAGGCAGTGAAGCCTATTCGATCATGGTAAATTAACTTTTTGATGTGCTTTTGGATTTGGTTTGCTAATGTTCTGTTGAGAATTTGTGTGGCTATGTTCCTCAGGAATATTGGCCTGTGATTTTCTCTTTTTGTTGTATCTTTGCAAAGTTTTGGCATCCATGATGCTGGCTTTATAGAATGAGTTAGGGAGGAATCTCTCTCCTCAATGTTTTAGAATAGTTTCAGTAGAATTAGCACCAGCTCTTTGTGTATCTGGTAGAATCTGGCTGTAAATCCAACTGGTCTGAGGCTTTTTTGTTGTTGGTAGGATGTTTATTACTGATTCAGTTTTGGAACTCAATATTGTTTTGTTCAGAGTTTCAATTTCTTCCTGATTCAATATTGGGAAATCACGTGTTCCTAGTAATTTATCTATTTTCTCTATATTTTCTAGTTTGCATACATAGAGGTGATCAGAATCATTTCTGAGAATCTTTTGTATTTCTGTGGGATTGGTTGTAATGCCACCTTTTTTGTTTTGATTGTGCTCATTTGAATTTTCTTTCTTTGTTAATCTAGCTAGGTGTTAGTCAATCTTGTTTATCCTTTCAAAAAACCAAGTTTTAATTTTTTTTTATTTTTGTATGGATTTTAATTACATTCTATTCTGCAATTTCATTCTGTTCTCTGATTTTAGTTATTTTTTTCTAGTGCTAGCATTGGGGCTAGTTTGTTCTTATTTTTCTAGTTCCTCTAGGTTTGATGTTACATTGTTAATTTGAGGTCTTTTTGAGATAGGCATTTAACACTACAACCTTTTAACATTCCTTTTGCTGCATACCAGAGAATTTGGTATGTTGTGGACTTATTTTATTTCAAATATTTTGATTTCTGCCCTAATTTTATTGTTTACCCAAAAGTCATTCAGAAGAATGTTTAATTTCCTTGTAATTGTGTGGTTTTAAGAGAGCTTCTGTGTATCACTTTATATTTTTATTCCATTGTTATTAAAGAGTATGGTTGATAGAAACTCAATTTTTAAAATTCATGTAAGACTTGTTTTATGGCAAAGTGTGTGGTCAATCTTGGAATGCAGATGAGAAGAATGTGTATATCTTGGTTGATGGGTAGTGTATTCTGTAGTTGTCTATTAAGTCCAATTGGTCAAGTGTTGAGTTTAAGTCCAGAATTTCTTTAGTTTTCTGCCTCAATAATCTGTCTAATGCTGTTGGCGGGGTATTGAAAGTCTTCACTATTATTGTGTAGCTGTCTAAGCCTTTTTGTAGGTCTAGAAGTACTTGTATTATAGATCTGGGTTCCAAAGTTGTGTGTGTATATATCTAAGATAGTTATGTGTTCTTGTTAAACTGAACCATTTATCATTATATAATGCCCTTTTTGTCCTTTAAACCTACTGTAGTTGAAGTTTGTTTTATCTGATATAAGAATAGTGATTCCTGCTCTTTTTTGTTTTCTGTTCGCATGATAGACGTTTCACCAATGCTTTACTTTGAGCCTATATGTATTACTACATGCAAGATAGGTCTCTTGGAGAAAGTAGATGGATTGGTCTTGCTTTTTTTACCCAAATCACCCTTTTGTACCTTTTAAGTGAAGTGTTTAGACCATTTACACTCAAGTTTAATACTGATGTGTGAGGTTTTGATTCTATCATGAAGTTGTTATCTGGTTGCTTTATAGTTTCTATTGTATAGCTGCTTTATAGGATCTGTGGGCTATATACTTCAATGTGTTTTTGTGGTAGCAGGTATCTTTCTTGTTTCCATGTTTGTTGCATGGAACTCCCTTATGGCTATCTTGAAAGGGTCTAGTGGTAGCAAATTCCCTTTGCACTTGCTTATCTGGAAAAGATATTATTTCTCCTTTGCTTATGAAGGTTAGTTTGATATGAAATTTTGGGTTGAAATTTCTTATCTTTAAGAATGCTAAAAATAGGCCCCTAATATCTCCTTGCTTGTAAAGTTTCTGCTGAGAGGTCCACTGTTAACCTGATAGGGTTCCCTTTGCACATAATCTGACCTATTTCTCTAGCTGCCTTCAAGATTTTTTCTTTAGCATTGACCTTAAGCAGTCTGGCAACTGCATGCCTTTGTGGTGTTGGTTTTGTATGGTATCTCCCACGTGTTCTCTAGATTTCTTGTACCTGAAGGTCTACCTCTCTAGCAAGATTAGAAAATTTTTATTATTTCCTCAATATGTTTTCCAGATTGTTTACTTTACCTGCTTCTCTCTCAGGAATGCCAATAATTCATAGCTTTGGTTGCTTTACATAATACCATATATCTTGAAGACTGGTTTAATTTTTTTTTTTTTTTTTTTTGTCTGACTGGGTTTGTTTTAAAGACTGGTCTTCAAGCTCTGAAATTCTTTCCTCTGATTGATTCAGTCTATTGCTAAAGCTTTCAGTTAACTGTATTTTGAAATTCATTGAGTTTTTCAATGCCAGAAGCTCTGGTTGACTTATTTTTAAGATGTCTATCTCTTTATTTCCTGGATTGCTTTAGAAGTTTCTTTGTGTTGATGTCCAACTTTGTCTTGGATGTCACAGACCTTCCTTGCAATCCATGCTTTGAATTCTTTATCTGTCCTTTCTTAATTTCCATTTTGGTTAGGGACCCTTGCTGGACCAATTAATGTGATCTCTTTGTTTTGTCCCCACATTCAGATTTTTCATGGTACCAGAACTCCTGTGCTGGTTCCTTATCACCTAGAGAGACTTATACTACTAATTTTTGTAGTTATTTTTATACAGGTAGAATTTTTTCTTTTTCTTTCTTTCCCTATATTTTCTCCCTTCTTTTTCCTTCTCCCCCACTCCCTAGGGAATGTGACTGTAGAGAATGCTGGATACAGTATTTTGGCCTTGCTTCTATAGCCCTACACTTTTTTAAAGCAGGTTTTATATTGGGCTGTGCAGTTTGATCTACACGCCAGTAGATGGTACTTATAACTAAGTTAACTGTGGCCAACATGGCTGGATATATACTTGATCCTTGTTTACTGGCAGAAACTGTTTCCTCAGGCAATGGACTGATTCATGGAAGGCATAGTGGTCTAAGTTCCATGTTCAACTACTGGTGGCTTGGGACTATGATGGACAGGGCTGGACCAGGGGGTCCACCTACAGTTCCCTCATGCCAGGCATAAGCACCAGTACCAAGGGAGAATCCAATGGGCAGCCACCAAATACCCAGAAAGGTGCCCAGGCATGGAGCTGGGAAACTTACTTAGCTTTTCAAGTTCTCTGCATGCGGATGGGATATGACCTAAACTCCTAATCTGCAAAAGTGGGTGCTCTAGATGCTTGGAGATCTGTTTAAGCACATAGCAGACAATGCTCCCACTATACCTAGATATCTGCACAGGAGGGGTGTGGTGACTCAGACTAATGGGCCAGGCAAGCAGGTGTTCTAAATACCTGGAGATCTGCCTGGGCATGCATCAGAGAAAGCTCGGGTGCACCATGATCTATATCCAGGAAAAGTGGGGTGGCTCAGGCTGCTGAATCAGATGCTCCAAATGCCTAGAGATCTGCCTGAGCATGAAGCAGAGAAGGCGTCCCTGCACCAGGAATTCTACCCAAGAAGGGTAGGGTGTGTCAAGATGCTGCTCTAGGTGAGAAGACGCTCTGAATGCCTGGGTGTGGAGCATGGAGAGTCCCATTTACCATAAACTCCATGAACTATGTCCATGGAGAGTGAGGGAGATTACACTGCCGGACCGGGGTGCTACAAACGTCTGGACTTCTGCCTGGGGGTGGAGCACAGAGGGTTCTACTGCACCACAATCTCAGGGGAGCAGGCTGAGGGTGACCAGCAAAAGTACACACAAACCAGTTCCAGGTTTCCAAGCTGTCTCTGGCTGCAAGTCTCACCTCTCAGAAGAAACTGCTGCTGTAGCATTTCTCCTCCAGCTCTGGCTTGCGATGAGGGACAGCACAATTCTAATGCCTGCTGCTGAAGTACCTTCCACAGTTCTGGCTGTGGAGGCTCCTATCCCATTCCAGAAGGGGTGCTCCAATCTCTGGCCTGATATTGTGTGGCCATGCTGCTGGGTAGTCAAAGAATGGCTGACTTGGCCAGGTGTGGTGGCTCATGCCAACAATCCCAGCACTTTGGGAGGCTGAGACAGGCGGATCATGAGATCAGGAGATCGAGACCATCCTGGCTAACACTGTGAAACCTCATCCCTACTAAAAATACAAAAAATTAGCCAAGCATGGTAGTGAGTGCCTATAGTCCCAGCTACTTGGGAGGCTGAAGCAGGAGAATCCCTTGAGGAGGTGGAAGCTGCAGTGAGCCGAGATCGTGAGACACTCCAGCCTGGGTGACAGAGTGAGACTCTGTGTCTCAAAAAAAGACAAAAGGAAAGAAAGAAATGGCTGGCTTTGCATGTGCCCAGATTAAAAACTGCATCCTGATCTCAGTCCTGGGTCTGGGAATCTGTCTGCAGCTTTTCCCTGTGTCTTTCCCTCACAGCCTATTCAAGCCTCTCCCTGATGGTTACAGGGCTTGAGAAGAACACAGTGCTGTATCTCAGCCTGAGTTGCTGGGTGATATGGTTTGACGCTGCGTTCTCCTCACCCAAATCTCATGTCAAATTATAATTCCCAGTGTTGGGGGAGGGACCTGGTGGGAGGAGATTGAATCATGAGGGCAGATTTCCCCCTTGTTGTTCTCATGATATCTGGTTGTTTAAAAGTATGTAGCAAATCTAGGTGTGGTGGCTCACGCCTGTATTCCTAGCACTTTGGGAGGCTGAGGCAGGAACATCACTCGAGGTCAGGAGTTTGAGACCAGCCTGGTCAACAGAGTGAAACCTCATCGCTATTAAATGTACAAAAATGTTAGCCAAGCATGGTGGCACGTGCCTGCAGTCCCAGCCACTAGGGAGGCTGAGGCAGGAGAATCACTTGAACCTGGGAGGCAGATGTTGCTGTGGGCCGAGACCATGCCACTGCACTTTAGCTTAGGTAATAGAGCAAGACTCTGTCTCAATAATAATAATAATAATAAAAAGTACGTAGCACTTTTCGCTTCACTCTCTTTCTCTCTTGCTCTACCATGGTAAGATGTGCTTGTTTCCCCTTTGCCTTCTGCCACGATTGTAAGTTTCCCGAGACCTCCTAGCCATGCTTTCTGTACAGCCTGTGGAATTGTGACTCAATTAAACCTCTTTTCTTCATAAATTACCCCGGGAGTTTGTGATAGCAGTATGAGAACAGACTAATACACTTGGATTCCCAGTGGAAAGACGAGTCACAGACAAGGCTGTCTGCCTCTCTCTCTCATGTACTCAGGCTTCACTCATCATTATCAGCCAGACGCCATCACTGGAGCTGTTTGCTGGCATTCTCCTCCTTGGAATTAGTGATGTCCTTTGTAATTTCATTGAATTCCCATTTTTGTTCTTGAATTAAAGCTCATAGAGTAGACCTTTATGAACTATCCTGCTATTTCCAAGTAACTAAGGCATGCTAAAAGCTTCTAATCTGCCATCTTGGGTGGAGGGGGGGACCTGCCTTTTTTTTAATATGAACTGGGCCTTAAAGCAATCAAGTAGGTATTGAAGAATTTTTTTTTCTATAGAGGTATTTCAGATTGCAAGTAAAGAAGGAATAGGAATATCACCTTCTTGCAAACTCCTTATGGGGATATAAGCTTATTATTGCTATAGCCAAAATTTCGTCCCTACAAATCTTATATATTGAAGCTCTGGATCCCAGTGTGACTGTATTTGGAGATAGGTTCTGTCTTAATCCATTTTCTGCTGCTGTAACAGGATACCACAGACTGAGTAATTTATTTTAAAAAAAAGAAACGAGAGATGTATTTGGCTCACAGTTCTGAAGGCTGAGAAGTCCAAGATTAATTAGCCACATCTGGTGAGGGCCTTCTTGCTGTGTCATAACATGGCAGAAAGCACCACATGCTAGAGGCATGAGCATTAAGACAGAAAGACATAAAGGGGGAAATTCCCATGATAAAAGAATTAATCCATTCATGAGGGCAAATTCCTCATGATCTAATCACTTCTTAAAGTTCCATCTCTTAATTCCATTACAACAGTAGTTAAATCTCAACATGAATTTTGGAAGAGACATTCAAACCATCACAGGCCTTAATTACATTAAGGAGGCAATTAACATTAAATAAGGTCACAAGCATGGAACCCTAAGCCAATAAAATGAGTGTCCTTATGAGAAAAGGAAGCGACACCACCAGAATTCCATTTTCATGCACACACAGAGAAAAGGCCACATGAGGGAACAATGAGAAAGTAGTCACCTAGAAGCCAGGAAGAGGTCTCACCAGAAACAAACCTTGTTGGCATCTTGGTCTAAGACTTTGAACCTCTAGAACTATGAGAAAATAAATTTCTGTTATTTAAGCCACACAGTCTTTGGTATTCTGTTTCAGTAGTCCAAGGAAGCTAATACATTGACATCATCAAAAGAGAGACTACACACTGTTATTTTCTTATGGACGTATACACCACCACCTGTGAGGTGATTTTATTAATAAAAAATTATGAATCTGAATCACATCGAGATTTAGCTGTAAGTACTAATTACATGAAACCACAGGAACATGTTTCATGATACCATGGAGAGCAACCAGCAAAAGTCAGAGCATGAAAAATTTCATAGGAAAAATTGACTGTTTTATCAACAAATATATTTTAAGGAAATCATACAAAGAAGTGGAAACTATAAATCGAAAGATACTTAATAGGTATATCATCCAAATGCAATATGTGAACCTTCTTTAGATGCTGATCCAATCAAACTCTGTGAGAGACAGAAAGAGAAACAGAGAAAAAGAGAAACAGAAAGAGAGAGAAAGAGAGAGAGAGAAAGTGTGTGTGTGTGTGTGTGTGTGAGAGAGAGAGAGAAGGGGTTAGAGACAGAGAAAGAGGGAGAAATTTGAACCCTGAATGGATACTTCATGTTATTAAATAAATGTTTAGGTTTATCTTTTAAATTCTTGATAAGACAAGATATCTGGGATTTGCTTCAGAATAATCCTATTGTATGACAGGACATATGAGAAAGGGTGTAGATAAAACCACAGCAGTAGAGAATTAACGAAGAATTATGATAGGTACAGGAGCTTTATTCTAGTCTCTCTACAACAAGTTTAAGTTTGAATTTTTTATTCTAAATGTTTAACTCCCATTTACCAGCAAGCTGAACATATCCCTGTTTCTCACATTTTGAAAGGATCCAATCAGTATAGAATTGTTGTCAAGATTAAATGAAATTGCCTATGGTGAGCAGGGAGTCTGGTGGCTAGAAAAAATAACAAAGGGTCCAGATGTGATGGCTAAAATATTATGTTTCAGGATTTCAGCTCATGTCAGAATATCCTGCGCAATTCAAAGAAATCCTGTGTTAATTCTATGCAAATAACACAGACAAAATGGAATTCCTATACATTTAGCATATATTCAGAAACAGAATCTTAAGCGCTGCATCTTTGGTTCCAAATTATTATTTAGTGTTTCCCTGCCCGATATCCGGCACATGAAGACTTCTTTAAGTCCTATCTACTGAATGCATACTATACTCCCAAACTCAGCCCGGAACAATCCCAAGGAGCTCTTGACATTACTAACATTATCGCCTCTTTTTCTACATCATGCATATCTGCTATTGCCTTCTTCACGTCCAACATACCCAGTTGCTCTCTCCGTTTTGACCTTGTCTCCCCTCAGGGGTCATTTAATTTCTCCACCTAGGTTAAACTCAGGACAGCCCTTCCAAGTCCTAAGGCATGGGTAGAGCTGCCACCAGTTTCACTACGAGTTCCCACAGCAAAGATGACACCTCTTCAAAATGCCTTCTTGTCTGTCCGCCCTACCCCTGCCATCTCACTATCCAGCCTAGCTATTGTCAGAACTTTCAAATTGTTTTTTCAGTATCTCTTACTGCCTCTCTGCTGACATTTTACTTCCATTTTGCAATGTACTTTGTCCAATTTTCACAAAAAGCAATGAGTCCAGGATAACAGTAGTCTCATGTGGCCTCCCTAAGACTGATACCATGTTGTTGTTGACCTAGTTGCATTTCACTGTTACCAGAAATCAACTGATTAGGCAATTTAGCGAGTATTTTGCATCAGTTTTTTTCATTTTCACTAAGTAGAGTGAACTTGTAGAACTGAAATGGTTATTCCCCAAAGTAGGCCTAATGGCTGGCAATCTTAATGCTTGCAGTTTCCAAAAATGCTGGATTCCATATTCTCTTAACAGAGAATAACACAAACCTCTAATTTTCCACCATTGTCTATTCCAATTGAGCCAAAGAATTCAGAATGATTTAGTGCCCAAATAGGATATATATTCAGCATGGAAAGAACAGAGAGATTACAATTAAATCTTTGATTAAATCACATCCCTTATTCTAGGCTTCCATTTCATTACTGATAATATAATCTCTCTTTTTTCTACTTTTTACTTTTATTTATTCCCTAAAAGCCTAAGAGTCCTTTGAGGTCAGGGATTGTATTTCATTTTCTTTGTATCTCCTATGCCAAACACAGTTCTTTCAAATAGTAACATTAGATTAACCTTAAATAAACAAATGAATCTCCAAGGTTCTGTGAAATTGTGACTTCCATGGAGATATCCAAAACCTCCAACATCATCAACAGCTCTGCATAACAGTAACAGCCAACCGTTTATGATGAAAAAGAGCTATAGGCACATTAAAAGCCTGCCCCGAATTGTGAGGTTCAGTTCTTGGCCGCAATCCTGGAGAGTCAATAGTGTGCAATGAGAACCGTGCCAGAATCTGCTTCAATTCAAGGTAGCACTGGAATCAGCATTATCTTGGGCAAGCTACTGGGCTATAGAGAAACCAGATTTTGGGGATGGGGGCCCTGAATACAAAGTGAGTTCCACTGGTCTCCCTTGAAGAGTCTTTGGATGTAAGAAACAGAACTTACTTGAGCAACTTTAAGCAAAAGTAGTTTTTTTTTAAGAGAGATGTCAAAACAAACTCAAAGTCAGGGAGTGTAGACAGACCCCCAGAAAGCCTGGTTCCAGAAACTAAACACACTTCCTCCAAGCAAGGCCACAGACCCACACATTATTGAGTCCCTCACTCTCTGTACCCTCATGGTCTCTTACCCCCTCTCTCTCTGCATGTCTCTATACAAAGCAATTTTCTTGTTCCACATGTAAAGAGGCTA
Source organism: Cacajao melanocephalus (assembly GCA_963573385.1). NCBI lineage: Eukaryota > Metazoa > Chordata > Mammalia > Primates > Pitheciidae > Cacajao > Cacajao melanocephalus. The sequence goes on from CAUYLG010021880.1 coordinate 86,082, forward strand.
ACAGGGGCTGCCAGATCCTATTTTCTTCGTGCTCAGTTTAGTTACTCACAGAGGCTGGCTTTTGGTTCTCAAGTTTATTTCCAATTTCCTGGAAGGTGGGATTTGATTCTCCCCCACACTCTCAACCAGTGACCTGGGTCTACCCACGCAGCAGGGGCTGCAGCAACCTACTTTCTGAAAAGTGATGGCTTTAACCAGTGACATAAAATGATCAGATTCCACTTCATACAGCTCACACAGGCAGAGGTATAAAGGATACCCAAGGCCAAGAGAACAGTTCAGTGTATGTTGCCTTAACCAGAAAAGAAATGATCAGAACTTAAAATCAGAAAATCATGTGGGGAGACAATATGAAAATGAATGTGAGACCTATGAAAGAATTAGAATCAGCCAGGCGTGGTGGCTCACACCTGTAATCCCAGCACTAGGGAGGCTGAGGCAGGTGGATCACTAGGTCAGGAGATCAAGACCATCCTGGCCAACATGGTGAAACGCCATCTCTACTAAAATACCAAAAAAAAAAAAAAAAAAAAAATTAGCTGGGTGTGGTGGCTCCTGCCTATAGTCCCAGCTACTCAAGAAGTGGAGGCAGGGGAATCACTTGAACCCGGGAAGCAGACACTGCAGTGAGCCAAGATCATGCCACTGCACTCCAGCCTGGTGACAGACCAAGGCTCCATTTCAAAAAAAAAAAAAAAAAAAGAATTAGAATCACAAAATTCAATGTGGGGATGAGAAATAGAGAAGATTTCTGGTCTAGAGAAAGAAGGCTGACAGAACTAGTCACTGAACAAAAAAACTAAGCAAAATGGCAAGTTTGGGTGGGGTCAGGGATAGGACCAGAGTGAATAAAGGTATCATATTTTAATGAAGAACAACAATTTGAACACAGATTCTTTATAGTTTTTTTAACTCTACAATGGTGCAAAAGTGTTATGAATTTAGTAGAAAGCATACTTCAAACTTTTATTTTGCTCTTTTCCTATGCTAGTGCTATGCAGTACAAGACCCTCTCATACTGCTGAGTAGCAGCAGCAAGCCATGCTATTTTTCACTTTCAATACAGTATTCAATAAAATACATGAGAAATTTAATACTTTATTATAGAACGGGCTTTGTGTTAGATTATTTTGCCCCACTGTAGGTTAATGTAAGTTTTCTGAGCACATTTAAGGTAAGTTCAGCTGAGCTATGGCACTTGGTAAGTTAGATTACTTTTTTTCTTACTACCCAGAGGAAGTAAGTTAAGTAGGTATATTAAACGCATTTTTGACTTAAATATTTTCAACTGATGATGGGTTTATTGGGATGTAGCTTGATCATAAGTCAAGGACCATTTGTATAAAGATTATGGAGAAATATCAAAAGTAAGGCAGGGAAAAGATGACTCATAATGATCAGTTACAAACACATTTCTAGTTATACTGATAAAGGCAGGAGACACAGAAATCCTAGCCACTCAGGGGTGGGTCTACAAGCCAACCTACAAGCCAAAGACAGTCCCAGGTAAAACCTCAGACCAGAATAAGAACTTCCATTCCTGTTTGCCCACTCTTTCCCAATTGGTTCTTTTTGAATAATACCTTTTGACCAACTGAATGTTGCCTTTTCCAATACTACCTGAGACCCACCCTATCCCAATCCTGTGCCTGTAAAGGCCCCAGACTCAGTCAGAAAACAGAGGGAGATGATCTGACTTTGGGAAAGACAACATGTCCTTCCCATCCCCTCTCCACCTCCCCTCTCCACTGAGAGCTGTTTCCATGGCTCAATAAAATTCTTTGCCCCACCATCCTTCAATTGTTAATGTGACCTCACTCTTCTTTGAACAAAAGCTTGGGACCCACCAAGTGAGGGTACACAGAAAGGCTGTCACACTTGCCCTTTGCCCTTGCCAGCAGAAGGCAGCCACCCCACACAAGGGGGCCAGAGGCCAGTTGAGGTGCTAACACACTGTCATCCATCAGATTGTGGACAGCAGAACTAACAGAGCTAATTAGCACGCTAACACCCCCTCTGGGGTTTCAGGGTCATGGGCACCCTTGCTTGGGCACCACTGTGTTCCCCTCAAGGTGACACACCTGGTCTGACCACGGGCCCTGCGTGGAGCCTGTTCCTGTGTCAGCGCCCAGAGCAGCCAGCCGGATCCCACACTCACTTGCTCATGTGCTCCCTCCCTCAGGGGACTGAGCATAGTGAGCCAAATAGACAAGGCACCCCCGCTGGGAGTCCAGCAAAAGGGGTGAGAAAAATCCTGCATCAGTATTACTTCCCAAATTAACACCCCTCAGTAGCTCTTATTACTAAAAGATAAAAATCCAATCCATCATGCATGGACCGTAAGCTCTTCATTTACACCGTCTCTGGCCACTTCTCTACCTTAATCTTCTGCCACAACAAGCGATCAAACTAACTACAATTCCCTGGATGTACCACCTTCTCATATCTCCTCTGTGATTTTAGACACCCTATTTCCTCATCCTGGAATATCATCCCTCCCTCAGCTGCCTGGGCTTCCATTTGTTTTTCAAGACACAGTTCAAGACACCTTATCCATCCAAACCTACTTCACATACACTTGTCACTTGGCAATCTGTACACTCCTTTATCTTGGCGTCTAGAAAACTGCTAAATTTCCGTTTCTAATATTGCAGCTTGTCTTGCCAGACTGTGACCCCATGAGTTCAGAAAATGTGTTTGCAACTCAGTATTCCAATGGCTAGACATAGTAACACCTATTAAATGTTTGTAACTAGCTGGAACAATTGCACAGCTTCTGCAAAGATAACACACAGCCCTGACAGCATTTTTCCCTGACAGTGTGAAACCTCTTTCTTAATCTCATTCTCTTCTTCTGCTTTCCCAATATTGCACATCTCCTCTTGGAGTGGGGATAAGGGAAAATTCATTTCTGCTTCAGTCTTTGTGTCAAATGAGCATTCTCATGGCCTTTGGTAACCTCCCACCATGGCCTTGGAATTAAAGCATCCATCAGCCTTATAGAATTGTTCAGAAAAAGATGACAGACTTATTTTAAGTAAATTAAAATATATTCAGGAAGGAAACAAATCTACATAGGCTGCATGATGGAAAAAGACAGGGAGCTCTGTGGGTTCCTTTTTATAAGGACATGGGCTTCACCCTCATGACTGTCACCTCCCGAAGACTCCATCTCCTAATACCCTCATACTGGGAATTAGGTTCCAACCTATTCATTTAGGGGAACACATTCAGACCACAGCAGTTGGTACACCTAAATACACTCCTCATCTTTTCTCAAACCAGATTACAATAACATGAAAAGAATAGGAGGCGACCAAGTAAAAAAAGTAAGACAGACTGTTCTTTTAAGGACTTTGTAAACTAGATAGAGAACCATAAAGTGCAATCTTAAATCCGAATGGAGTGAAAGTGGTGTGTGTGTGTGTGTGTGCGTCTGCGTGTATTGTGTTTGTGTGTGTGTGTGTGTGTGTGTGTGTGTGTGTGTATTTTAAAGATAAGATTTAAGCCTATCTGTGGGTTGGAAGAGAAGACGAGAACTCAGAAAGGATACTGTTGAGACTGAAGACAGTGGGGCCAGGAGCCCAGGGGAGGGAAGGTCCTTCCTCCTCCCAGATGATGGCGCCCCTATCAGATTTTCCAGCTCATCTCCCAACACTTCCCCAACACATTCTCCTTCTAACCCCCTCCTTCTCTCTCTGATTATGCCACACTTTCTCAGGCTTTCGAGGTTTTGCACACACTTTTCTCTCCACCTGGAGTATCAGTCCCCCAATTGTCTCTAGTAAACTCTGAATTACCCTTTTCAGACACAACTCATAGATCTCCTTTACAGGGAAACTTCCTTGATTCTCCCATTTAAGCAAAGTACATGCTTCCTCTCTGGTATTCACAGACTGTAAATCATACTCTTACTGGTGTTTTTATCCTTCCTGACTCCTGTGAAAGGAAAATACATCTTGGAGTCCAAAAATCACTAACCTAAAGGGAAAAGTCAAGCTGGGAACTGCTTAGGGTAAACCTGCCTCCCATTCTATTCAAAGTCATCCCTCTGCTCACTGAGATAGATGCGTATCTGATTGCCTCTTTTGGAAAGACTAATCAGAAACTCAAAAGAATGCAACCACTGGTCACTCACCTACCTGTAACCTGGAAGCTCCCTTCCTGCTTCAAGTTGTCCCGCCTTTCTGGATAGAACCAACGTACATCTAACATATACTGATTGATGTCTCGTGTCTCCCTAAAATGTATAAGACCAAGCTGTCCCCAACCACCTTGGGCAAATGTTGTCAGAACCCACCAAGGCTGTGTCATGGGTTCGTGTCCTCCACCTTGGCAAAATAAACTTTCTAAATAGACTGAGACCTGTCTCAGATATTTGGGGTTCACAATCCCCACCAGAGTAGGGGTCCCTTAAGGGGAAGAACTGTGCCTGGTTCATAGTACCTGGCAGACTGAACATTAGTGAAGTGTTAAGTGAATGAATGAGTGAGGATGGGAGAAGTCATTGGATACTCTAGGAGTGTTGAGATGGCAAAGAGGAAAAGTTTGCTCCCTTGCTGGGCTAAGAGGGCTGGAAGGGCTGATGCTCGAGGAGAAGAGAGAACTGTCTGGAGAAGCCTCCATTGGGAATTCAGTGGAAAGTCAGCTGGAGATGATGGTAGGATTAGGAGGCACAGTGAGAATATGGCTGAAATTCCATGCCAATGGTATTAAATAAAAAAACAGAAGCCCACAAATTGAAGTTCATGACCTTTCTGTAGAGTAAAAAGCAACTCTTTTCACTCCCACAGTCAATGGCTTTATCCGGGAAATAAATTAAAAGTGATCAAATCAGATTTATGAGACCTTGGGGGCAGAGTGTCTCAGACAGCTGGGGCTTTCTAGATGGCATAAAAATACCAACACTTTGTCCAAGTCCATGATCAAAGGCTTGCCAGACTCACTCATGAAGAAGAAAATCCATTTAACAAGATTAAGAAAATCTTTGATTTTTAATCTGCCGCTGTGTAAAAATATGACTTTTGTTCACCAAATAGGATTAAGTATCAATTAGAATGCTTTTAAAGTCTGTATCATAACCACAACTTAGCAGTACCAACTGGCTGTGTGGCTAGTGAGAAATCATCAGATATAAATCAAATATCAACTTGAATGGACTTGCCTCATCTCACTCCTTTTCCTGGAATTCTACAATCCCAGAACATTACAGAATGTTGGATCTGCAAGGAACCTTGAACTGAATATCTAAGCCAACAAACTAGTGTTATCAAAGGCCAGGGTAGAAAAGTGAATGACTCAGGCCTCCCACTTCGTTAGTGGTTGACATGAGCCAGAAACACAACTTTTCTCATATTTCCATTAGATTTTCCCTCCACACCATGTCATGAAAATAAGGTTAAGTTAGGTTCAGTATTGTCCTTAAAATTAGTCAGTAAATTATTCCACATGGTTCAAGGTTTTCTGTCCCTGTGACTAACGTAGAAGATAGTAAGTGGATTTTGGAAGAGAGAGAGCTTGAACAGAAAATCTGGAAGAATGATTTGAATCCATGGAGTATAAGAGGAGAAGGAATGATGTTCCTGACCAAGATAAAAGAAAATATTATGATCAATGATTCGAGGGAAACGGATTGTCAAATCTGAATTGGAATGAACTTGTTTAGAAAAATATTGCACAGAACATAGTTCACAGAGAACTAGTTCCACAATATGCTCTATTTTAAAAAGTCAAAACAAAAAGAGGGGGAATTCTGTGTTCAAACAAGATTGAGAAATGTCATACACCCTTCCCAGTGCACATCAGTGTGTGTGTTAAAGGTGCCAATCTCTCTGCAATCAAGAAACTTCTTTAATGTTTTTTAAACTTCTAATTATAATATACATAATGGTACTACTTAATTAACTTTCACAAACTGAATACACCCAGCATTTAGATCATACAACAGCACCCCAGAAGTGTTTAACTTTTTCAACACTTTCTGAAATTCATTTGACCACAGAGAGGAGGTCAGCAAACTTTTTCTGTAAAGGGTCAGATAGTAAATATTTTAGCTTTTCTGGCTGTATATGGTCTCTCGCATGTGTGGCCAGTGAGAAACCATCAGATATAAATCTGATATTGTATTTTTTTTTTAGTACAACACTTTAAAAATATCAAAACCATTCTTGGCTTACGGGCTATACAGAAACAGGCCACAGCTAGATTTTGAGCTCTTTACAGATCACCTGCCATAGATTCCTCTTCCATTGTGTCTTTTTTTTACATAATGCTTATTAACATCCCATAACCTCTGGGTCTGCTACAGACATTTTGGAAAATGCAGTTTAGCAAAAAGGCTCTCAAACATTTGAGTATAATCATCAAGTGAAGAGACGGTTAAATGCAGACCCCGGGCCTGAAATCCACATTTTCCTTAAGCACCGTAGGTGATTCTGATACAGGCAGTCTAAGAATCACATGTGAAAGGGGAAACAGACAGAAATGGAGAAACAAGGGCGATGATGACTTTCACGGCCACATACAATGATGAAAAAGTGGGAGGGCTCACTTATATCAAAGGACATTTTCAAAGCCTCTTTAGGGGAAAATTGCCATCTCCCTAAATTATCAAAGATGGACAAGGAAGAAGAGTTTCAAGAAAGGTGACGCAGTCACAACCCCAAATCTAAGCTTCCCTGTTCCCTTGGAATGTCTCACTTACCATCTCTGCTACCACCATAGACCAGTGCGGATGGGTATAAGAGAGGCTTTCTCCTATTTTTGAATTCCTTTTAGTAAAGCTGGGAAAAAAGAGGCATTCATTCTGGACTTCAGTAAAGACTTCTAGAAAACACAGAAAAAGAGAGCCTTTAACTAAGTAACCATCAACTTTTCACCCAGCTCCTTAACAAGCTAAGAATGAAGACTATGTGCTAAAGCAGACCTGGTCCTGGGCCCGTGGATCATCTCTTACTAGTTATAAAATTCTTCATCTATCAGAGTCTCAATTTGCCCTTCTATAAAAACGGAGATAATAACTCTTTCCATTTTGGGACTGAGAGTATTAAAGGAAATACCATATTGAGAATGTCTGACATCTAGTAAGTGTCCACAGCCGAGTCAGACATCTTACTGCCTTAAAGTAGAACCCAGAGAGGCCCCGAGAGTAACAGGAGTTTTCTGTCCATCCAGCTGAAAGCCTCTGTCTGAGAAACCTGCCTCTTCCAAGAATGATAGACAGTGAGAATATATATTCAGAGAACACTCACCTACATACTGGACCATTTCCTATAGATTAAATTGACTTCTCCTTTCAGGATATGAACCGATAAAGCCCACTTAGCACAAAGGAGACACACATATATAGGAACACGTAGGGTACGTTTTACTACAGCGCCTCCCAGCCCATAATCATGCTTGGTCTAGAACACTTCCCACTCTATTTATTGGACACAGGCCTCAAGGACAGACACTGTGTCTGGTTCTCCTTTGTGTGTCATTTTTTCCAAAAACACTGGTATAGCAATTGAGGTCGCAATTAGCCAGGGGAAAAAGAAAGGTAAAATTTTTATGAATCTTGAAAAAAGATTTGACTTTACTTTCCTGCCTAAGTGGAGCATTCTGTATCTGATCAAGCCATCTCAGGTGTGTGAGGATGATACAGACTCACCAGGGTCTCATTATCAACAGTAGTTCTCCCTGCCTAATAAGGGAGCTAGAGAATAAAACTGCACTGAAGCTGTATTAACCATGGGATAGCTCTGAGATGCTGTTTAGATCCTGAAATTCTATTATTTTCTTGTCATTTGCCTCTCCTGAAGGCTAAGAAGAATCACAGTAGATTGTGAGTTGGAGTTCCATAGTCCAAGTTGATTAAGGTTTTGAAACCTACATCTCATTCATCTGCCTTTCTCTCAGTCAAGGCTGACTGAAAGCAGAGATGAGGGACCTGCAGGTTTCCACCCTCTTAAAGCCTAACTGTCTCCCATGATTCTCCAAGCATTATCTTACTTCTGTTCTAAAGAGAGAAAGAGTTTTCTCCATAGGATTTTAATTGATTTAGACCAGAAATTGGTATTCAACACGCAGTCCAGATATGCAAGCAGTGAGACAGACCAACATGTCACTTATTTCATTCGGCTATAATTTAATTACCGGTAGAAATTCATTCCAGTAGTGTATTTCCCATAGCCCTTGATGTTTAGCAGGTAAAGACAACTTTCTTTAATGTTTTCAAGAAGAGCTTCTGAAAAATCAGGCTGGGAAAAAGCTGAGGTGTTTGCAGGCAATTGCTTCTGAGGTATGAATAGTCCCATCCTTAACATATACACCTTTTAGTCAACAAATATTAGTCAAAGCCTGTTATGCAGATGGCACTATGCTGGGTTATGTGAGCACAGGACAAGCAGGACCCTACCCCATGAGGGAGCTTATATTTCAATTAAGAAGCTACACTAAAACATTGTTTACACTAATAAATTATGATGAGAAATTATGGTAAATATCATGAAGAAAAGAACAAGGAATACAAGAGAAACTGGTTTAGCTCTGCATGAATTAGGGATAGTTCTTCGAGGAAGAGACATTCAAATTAGGATTTAAAAGATGAGAAGGTATTGGCCTGACGTGGCATAGAAAATGCTTTAGAATAAAAGAATACCATGAGCAAGAGGTGGCATTCCTAAGGTGGAAATGAGCAAACTGGGGGGCCAGAAGATCAGTGTGGCCAAAGCAAAATGAGAGCAGACAGTCACTCCCATGCAGTGGTGATGATAGGGATTTGGGGCTTCCAGGGAATGAGTGACATCATTAGCTTTGGGTTTTGTTTTTTGTTTGTTTTGAGACAGAGTCTCCCTCTGTCAACCAGGCTGGAGTGCAATGGTGCAATCTCGGCTCACTGCAACCTCCACCTCCTGGGTTCAAGCAATTCTTCCTCAGCCTCCTGAGTAGCTGGGACTACAGGTGCATGCCACTACACCTGGCTAATTTTTGTATTTTTAGTGGAGACAGGGTTTCACCATGTTGGCCAAGCTGTTCTTGAACTCTTAACCTCAAATGATTCACCCACATCGGCCTCCTAAAGTGCTAGGATTACAGGCATGAGCCACCACGCCCAGCCTAATTTGTATTTTTTAATGATCATTTTGGCTACTGTGTGGTGAATAGGGCTGGAGAGAAGCAAGAGAGGTTTCTGGGAGGCCAGCTAGGAGGCATTGCTGTAATCTAGGAGAATAATCTACATGTGCTCCCAAGCATCAGGACATCGAAGGAAAACACCATTCAACTGTTGAAATCTTTTGAAAAACTAATAATTAACTCTTCCACCTGTGGGAGGAAAAATTCAATTCAATTAGACTCTAGTTACTAGAGTTTCAGGAACTACTTGGGGAGGAGCTTCATGCTGCCTGTTAGACCAGAGCTAAGTGACCAGTTGACAGGGGTTTCCAGAGTGTGAGACCCAGTATCCACAGAATCCCCCTGTTAGGGCTTGGGTAGCCAGCTACCGGCTGTCTCCAATCACTCCTGGCAGGGCAGATACCACCTAGTGAGTTGAACACAGCTCTTGCCTTTCAGCGAGTGGAGAGACAGAGGTAAAAGTGAATCGCATTGACTAATTAAAATTAAATTAGTCAATGCGATTCACTTTTACCTCTGTCTCCACTTCCCCATAATGAGGTGCCTACGAGCAGCCTTTTCTAGAATCCAGAGGAGGAGCTGCCAAGGCAGTGAGCAGAGGGAACTGAAGTGAGACAAATATGAGAGCAGATCAGAGGACTTAGAGGCAGGCAGGTAACACCCTCACTCCATACCTGCTTCTGTCTGCACAGAGGAGATGATTATTCAGAGTGAAGCTGAATCATTCTGCCAGATCTCCCTGGGGAGAGACTAATTAGCATTTAAAGAGATGCTGGAAATGGATATCTCCGATAAGGTAAAACCTTGCCACCTAGAACTCTGCATTAAAAATGTGCATCCTGCTCTGACAAGAGAAGAAAGGAAACCTCCACAAATCACTTTCCTGTTTTTCAACTGAGGAAGGGTGGCTTGCACTGATTCCGCCAGCTCCAGACTTGTCAGGGAAATGCAAGCTTGCTCGGGACAGGGCACTTTGTTTGCTGATTCAGCACAGTCAGGGAACACCCACTATGTGCCAGGCATCTTGCTGTAGATGAGACATGATGTAAACCTCAAGGAATTCGCAAGGGTGAGGGAAGACAGCACAGTGTGGTGTGGTAAGGGCCTTGGGGGCAGTATGCTGAGCTGCAGCAGCCCCGACATAGTGGAGACTTTCTGACAGGGAGCATTTGAGCAGTAAGTGATATTAATAGTAGAAGAAAAGGCAACATGGGCATTAAGCTTGGCATCACACAAACATCATCTCTGAGTTAAGAAGAAAGGCAATGCAAGTGGAGAAGCGGCGTAGGCAAACACAGAGAGGTGTGGAAAGTGATCTCCACTTGAGCTGGGCCATAAAACATCCCCAAAATGAAAAGTCAGCTTGCAAATCAGAATGGGAGGAAGAGTAAGGAGATAGTTCTTCACGCTCAGGAAGGTTAGGAATGAGATAAATCCAAGGAATGGCAGAGCTGGAGGGGTCCATAAACTAACTGGTCATTCTCTCAAATGAGGAAAAACTTGCAATCAGAGAGGTAAGGACACATGGTCAGTATTACACAGCTCCTAAGTGACAGAGCCAGGACTGGAAGCCAGATTTCCTCTTCACCACTCAGGTCTGGATTCCTTCCTCTGCACTAAAGCAAGGGTCCCTGGGGCAAACACATTCAGCCAGGCCAACAAACTGGGAGTTGTACTGCGCACTAATAGCCCTGAGTCAACAATACCCTCTAGACCTTTTTTTTCATATCAAGGACTGGGAGAAAGAGAAAGGATGGAATGCAAGCCCAAACTCACTCAGGACCCAAACTACCAACCAACTTGCAAAGGAAAAGCAAAGCCTTAAACAAAACTTCCTATTGGAAGCAATCTAAGCATCCAATACTAGCAGAGTGATTAGATAAACAATAAAAAATCCATTCAATTGACTGTTCCTCGGCTATCAAATTTTTTTACAAATATAACATTAAAATACCTATTAAATAATTGAGAGACAAAAAACCATTAAAAATATATTAATACTGTCTAAAAGACAGAACTAGAATAAAAAACAATAAAGACAAACCAAAAATGTTGGTAAATGGCTGTTTTTCTAAATAATGATAAACTAAAAGTGATTTAAAATTTTAATTAGCTTTTTCAAATTATCTTTAGCTTATTATACCTGTATAACACTTATACTCAACATATATTCATAAATCACTACCTATGTATAGAAAAATATATGTAAATTATATTTCTCATTTCATGCTCTTCCATTGCAAATAGCAGACTAGCTATGTTTAAGGTCAGCTAAGCCAATGGGCAATCAGTGTGCATCTATCTACCTATGTGCCCGGAATTGTGCCACATACTATAGAATATAGAAACAAAAATAGAAGATACAGAACTGTACTCAAAAATCTTAGAGAAATAAGATTGGCACAAGTGCAGAGTCTGGTGTCTAGTAGATCTCCCTTAAATACTCATTGCATGAATGAAGATAGGTCCATGTGCAGGATTCTCTGTGATCAACTCAGCAGCATCCTCCCTCATCTACTCACGGGAATAGTCTGGAACTTATTTTCCAAGAATCTCTTTCTAGTATGGTTCTGGGTCAGTTCTATCAAGGAGAGGCTCTTGAAAGAGCTTTGGAAGTCCAAAGTGAAGTCGTTATTTCCCAGGGGCAGCTGTTGCAGGCATGTGGGCATTGTTGGAAGGCAGATGTTTGGAATATCACCCTGAGAATCACCCTTTTTGATGGTGCAGAATGTTAAATCACCAACTATATCTCTTATCACCTCAGGGTAGCCTCCTGAGAATTACTCACCTTGGAGAGGTGGCTGCTGAGGTCAGTGGAACAGCTTCCCTGAGACCTCTGTACTTAGTGGTTTTCTGAAAGCAGAAATCTCCATCTTCCAGTAGCCATGGAAATCTCAAATTCCCTATATTAAGCCTCTTCCTGCTTGAAATACCTAGAGTAGCTTCTGTTCTAACCAAACCCTGACTAATATGGACTACACATAATGAAATGCAAGACTGAATGGACCCTGCTATTCCACAAGGAATAGGAATGCTGGCAAAATCTGAATCATGTGGTCCATTCTGAGTCAGATAAACCAACCAGATGAGTGGATTACTTGTGTGTGGATGAATAACTGTCCTTCCTGCTGACTTCATTCAACTATCCCCTCAATCCTTTCCTCACTCATTTAACCTTCTTTCTCAAAAGCATCTGCCTCTTTACCATTAGAAGAGCTAAGAAAATCATGCACAAGCTTTTTTTAACTAATGCTAATAAATATTGATTCTCCCCAGGAGGATCTCATTTGGGCAAATTAACAGTTTGGTTTCCTGGCAGTGGCAGCCAACGTCCTGCAATAAGCCTAAAGGAAATCCTTACCAAGTCATTGAGACATCTCCGGCATAGGAATCCTATTTCCTGGGATCTCTTGCAGATGAATCCAGCCCCAGCATCCACAGGGCCATGGAAGAGTCGCACAAAGCCCACTCTGGTCTGGTAAATGCACTCAAAGCCAAGGGCAGGTTGAGCCATCTCATTCACATGGATTACCCATTCATTCAATCCACTTGTGTTAAATGTATAGTATGTGCCAACCACTGGTGGTTGGCAAAAGAGACATGATGGCAGCAAGCCACGGTCCCCATCCTTGAGCAACTCAGCTATTCTAAGGTAACAACAAATGCTCACATTGTAATCATAGAAGGATACTTCTTTTAGCATCAAATAGTATTTTAACCTAAGTACTGTTATAAAAATATAACTATTAATAAAAGCCAAGTGACTCAAGGTTGAATGTTGAATGGAGGTAATTTTACTTCCAGGAAGGAAACATCCAGCATATAGGTGAGGTTCTGAAAGAGCAGGTTTGGGGAAAAGAAAATGGAATTGGTCTTTTAAAGCCATTTGGTTCTAATAAATTTTTAAACTACAAGTCTCTCTGTCCCATTCAGGAAAGCAAAGCTTCTGAACACTCCTGATGGGCTGGTGACACTTGGAGTTACCCCTCAGGTGCGTAAGTGCCAAGATGGCTGCCATGGTCTCTACTGTGTACAGATGCATCCAGCTGGAGACTGTGGCTTCTAGCTGCTTTTGCTCCCTACCTTGAGTCATCTAATTTGGAATGGCTCCCAGTTGCCATTTTATCAAATGTCAGGTTGCATGATTGGCAGCATTTAGATAGCTTATTAACAGAGTCATCCCAATCAGTACGTTGTTTAAAGAATATGCTGCTGGTAATTACAACAAAACAATGCAACAGCTGGAACCCAAGACAGCTCCAAGGAGGACAGCCACCTATCTACAGGAGAAGCAAAGAGGACATACATGTGTTGAGCTTCTTTGTGACATCCTACTAGCCATTTACATGTTCTTTCTCTCATTTAATTCTGATAACAACTATAAGATGTAGATGTTACTTATTCTAATGTTACAAGTAAGGACCTATGGCTCAGTTAATTAAGGCATGAAGGAAGGCTTTCCAAAGGAGGTGACTCAATGGGAATACAAAGAATGGGTACGAGGTGGCTAGGAAAAGGATCAGGACTAAAGCAAAGAAAAATAACATATGCAAAGGAATGGTGATGTCAAAGAACCTTTAAGGAAACAGAGGAAAAACAAACAATTGTGTTCGGCTAAAGGGAAGTGGTAAGAACCCATAGCGCATGGCTCAGGGGGCCTAACCTTTCCCTTCCACTCAGTGCTTCACAGGGGTTGCCATCCATAACTCAGAAATACCAGCCACTGTCAGGAAGGGTAATATTCCTGCTCCTGACCCATTTCCTTTGGTTGGGGTCAGTAGCAGGAATATTACCCTTGGTGGACCAATAATAATCTTCCGAGACTTCTTCCCAATCTATTTTTCTAAACCTTCATTCAGCTGAGGTTGCTAAATTGACAGCATATGAGTGGAGGCTGCAAGGGCCATTTGCCACTATGTGGAGAAGGCCTGTTTGCAACTAAAACCAAAGTGAAGGAGACACAGAGACACCTAGAAAGAAACAGAGACAGAAAGAGCACGTGAAGGATACGGCTTGAAGCCTTAGGTCCAGGCATGCCTGCAATTCAGAATTTATACATCTTGGGATTTTCAATTATATAAACCAATAATTTTGTTTTCTTGTCTAAATTCAATGGATTCTTTGTCCTGATACAGTGAATTTTAGATACATGTGGGCCACCCCAATGGGTGTATCTGAAATATGCCTGTAGCTCAGGAGACTATCAAGAGGCATCAAATTTGGAGATACCATCGTGGGAACTGAAATCTCAGGAGTGAATGTCACGGTCAATGGAGGGTATATGGATGAAAAAGCGGTAGGCCTGCCCTTTGTGGGGTACACAATACAGAACCAAGGCTGTAGGCAGAACAGCAAGGGGAACGCAGGCAATATGACTGAGTAAGAGCCATTGAAGAGACAGAGGGAAAATAAGGAGAGAGTTTATACCATAGATGAAGGAGGACTGCATCAAAGAAGAGATTGCTCAGCAGGGCCAAACACCACAGAAAAGTGAAAGAAATTATCATGTTATAGGAAAATTGGGAAAACACCCCTTTCCCTCATCACTCATGTCAGGGCTATAAGGTAGAGTAAGAAATTGCTGTAGGAAGAGTCAAAGTGTAATTGGAAGTCAAAGGCCAAATTCTCGGGCCATTTCTGCTTCCATCTTACTTGACATCTAACCCTCTCTCACCATGTTGGTGAGCCCTGCGCTGAATATCTCTTCTCTCGGTTTTAGTGCTGTCACTGTCTGCTTCCTCTCTCCTGACTTCTTGTTCCTACCTTCTCAGTGTTCTTTAGTGATACCTCATTTCTAACCAACCTCTTAAATCTTAATGTCTCTCAGGGATCAGAGGCTCTCTTCTTACCTTACACATTCCTTGGGCCATGTCATTCATTTATGGGCTCTGCAACAGCCCATGACTGTTAAGTTCCTCATATGATTTCAGGGTCCCTAAATCCACACCCATAGGATGAACAGCTGCTAAAGCTGTTCAACGCAGGAACGGAATCCTTTCTTCTGAACAGACTTCAAATACGTCCACAGGGGATTATGAACAAAGAAGACCTCCCCTGAAGGGAGAGCCAGGGGCCGCCATGGCCGCTTACAGATGTGCATGCTGAGCACTGCATGAGAACACCTAGAGGAATGGTAAGCTCAGGCTGAAATCCAGCCTGTAATAAGCTCTCCAAGCTCTCTGCTGCAGCACTGCATGCACCCGGGAGAAGGGTTGTTGTTTCCTTACAAGCACAAAGACTCTGCTTGCCAAAGCCATGCACCAGCAGGGCAATGACCACCCAGAGGGTTGCCCTTTTCTAATGTATATAAAAATGAGGAATGGACCAACAGTAGCCCTGGGAACCCAAGAAACAATGAATAAGGGAGATACTTAGGGAAAGCAGAACTGGGGGCTAACAGAGCAACTTAGTCCTCTATGATGTCAAGCAGTCTTCAGAAACCCTATCCAAGAGGACTGATCATTGTTTCAGACCAGTCACCATGCTACGTCTCCTCTTCTCTCTTTTTCAACAGTGTTGACAGTGGTCATTCCGTTCCTGCTCCACCACTGCATACTGAGTATGCCAAGAGGTGCAAAGACAGCTTGGCCTTGAAGTATTCAGGTCACCAGACAAAAATGACATCCAAACATCGTGGCAGGTTGTGATATTGTGATATAATAAGAAATAAATATATCTGCCCCTGCTTCCTGACATGTAGGTCCTAAGACCTTTGTAGACAGGGATGCTAGGAGAGTCTTTGGTTCTAATATTTGGTCTTTGACCACAGTTCCTGACACAGATTTCCTAAATCCCTTGGAATCTCCTGGGTTCTAATTACCTCATTAGAACAATCGGAGCATCTTTTGTCCTAATGAGGTGATTCTTTGTGGGCTCCTGGATGGCCTCAGGATGGGTCTGGTTGCCAGGGAAGCAACCTCCTGATTAGAGGATCGGGACTTTCATCCCCTGCTCCAAGCCTCCAGGGAGAGCAGAAGGGCTGAGGACTGGGTTGATAACCAATGGCCATCCTAAGATGACTGTAGCCCATCCTGTCACACTCTCACAAGCCTAAACAGCAAGAAACAGCCTGCTAGCTGTTTCTCTATCAAGGAATACTGGAGCTCAGATGCCTTCCATAGTTGGGACCAAAAGCCTACTGGCGTTCTCAGGTGCTTTGTCCGCTGCCACTGGCCCAAGTAGAAACCATCTGTGGTCATATACACATCCAGCTCAAATGGGCGCCCCTGGTCAATGACCTGTAGTGTTTGTGCCTGCTGAACAGACCGCTTGGCAGCCAGGAAGGCAGTCTCAGCCATATCATCCCAATCCCAGGTAGCTCCTTCTTTGTTAACCGATACAACAATTTTATCCTTTGAGCTAAATGGGACACAAATGCCCACCAATGTCCCGGGGGCTCACCAAAGTATGCAGCTGTCTCACTGCAGTAGACCGGGGATATGCCTGAATTTTGTCAATAATGGCTCTGATATGGCCTTTCTCTTACCTGACCAGATAACTCCCAATAATCTGGCAGATGCTCCAGGCCCTTGGACCTTGGATTCACTAACGGCCCAACCACATGCTGCCAAATGTCGCCACGAGAGGGACGCCACCACTTCTAAATCTGCAAGAGAATCAGAGGTTAACATAACATCATCAATACAACAGAATCGGCAGACCCCTTCTGGACATTGCCAGGAGGCTCAATCTATGGAAACGAGACAAGACAGATGGTGGGCGTATGCACACAGCCCTGCTGCAACACTGTCAAAGTCCATTGTCGCCTTTCCCACATGAAGGCGAACTGTTCCTGGCTCTCTGGAGTGATGCTGATGGAGAAAAGTGCATCAGTCAAGTCCACTACATAATGATATTGTGCCAGTTCTGTGGTCAAATGGTCCATTAAATGCATGATTGACAGTACAGCTGCATGCAAAGGGGGTGTTACTTTATTCAGTTTCCAATAGTCCACCATCATCTGCCAAGTTCCATCAGGCTTTCAAACTGGCCACACTGGAGAACTGTAGGCGCTGTGAGGGCCACACACTATCTGCACCTCCTCCAGCTTTTTAATCGTCTTAGTTATCTCCATATGCCCACCCACCAAATGGTATTGATGCGTGGAAGTAACCTGTTGGGGCTGTGGCACGACCTGAGGCTGGTGACGCGTATGTCCGCACAGTGCCAGCTTCACCACACGCACTGGGAGTCTGAACTCCCCAGCCATGGTGTGTAACGCCAGGCCATGTAAAACGTACACCCCCAGAATGTATTCTGGTATGGGAGAGACATATACAGTATGTAAACGGGGAGCCAAGCGGCCAATGCTGGGGCACAGAGATGCAGGTCTCACTTTCACTGGCCGGCCTCCATAAGCGTCAGTGTATGCAGCTTTGCCCGGGGAAACTTATCTGGGTTCCCATGAACAAGGCTGCAAGCTGCACCAGTATCGACCAGCACCAGCACCCGCTGGACACTGGTGAGGGACCAGTGGATTGCTAATTCCACATGTGGCCTCCAGTCCTCCCGTGTCTTTCCAAGCCGGGCACCTCGGCCAGTTCCCTAATCAAACAGAAGAGGCTCAGCATTTCCGCCTGGCTGCAGCGAGCAGTTTCTGAGTTGGAACCAACGCCCAGGCAGGACAGGGCTGCGCGGCAATGTCCTTCTACCGCTTGGACATTTTCTGAAATTGCTGCCCCACAGATAACCTTCTCCACAAAGTTAAGAATATTTCACTGGGCTGCTTATTGATTTTCTGTCAGTCAACCCTGGCCAAAACCAAATCTCTTCACACCTGTGAGCGTGTCACTCACTTGGGCCCCATTTTTTCCCATGGGGGAGCCCCCTGCAGGTGGGGCAGCTTCCCCTTCTTTATGGCACAGAACCCTCAGTCCCACCAATGGCCTTCTGCTTCCCTGAGAGCCACCATAGCAGTGGTCACTTCATGTATGTGGCACCCTACACAAGGGGTGAAGACAGCCACCAGGGAGCCAAAGGCACTGAGGGCACAGACCCCAACACGAACTCCCTCATGTGGAGGTAAAACATTCATCATTGCCCCCAGGTATTCAGGTCAACCATAGCCTGCCGCATACCCATCTCCCAGCTGACGTGCAGCAAATTGGCATACGACTGCCACTTACTCACAGTTTCAGATATTTCACTGACGTCATTTCACACAGTCAGTATGGCTGCCCACAGCCACTCAATCAGGGTGCGGTCACCTTGCCCTGCCGTTAACTGCCTCCTCACGGGCAACCACTGACGGAGTGAGGGATGACTCTTGATAGTGGCCAGCTTTTCCATCTCAGAGGCAGAACAAGAAATACTATCTGTTCCCTCACTTCACAAACGAAGCAACCCGGCAGGCAGGGTTCCCCCCGACGCTGCTGGCCCTGCTTGCCTAATTCCTGCAACTCAGTTGTGGCAGAGGCACTACCTGAAGTGTGTTGTGTTCCGGTGGGCAATCTCTGAGCCCACCCTTGGGGTCCCAACAGCTATTCATGATCTACCTTCTGATGGATCACTGGTCGACCCCGCATTGGAGTTCTTCCTCCTCGGTATCAGACCGAGTCGGGGGTCTCTGGCTTAGTCGATGACGACCCAGGCCTGCATTCATGGCAGCCTCTCATTCGTTTTCCAAGCTCTGAAGCTAGGCCTCCAGATGCCCCACCTGAACCTGGAAGTCCCCGTTCACGGCAGCCTCTAACTCTTCCTGATCTGCGTAGTCAGGCCTCCCGGCACCCTGTCTGCGCCTGGAGGTCCCTCACGTGTGCTGCATCCCTCAGGGACTGGGGTGTACTTTTCGTAGCACAGTCAAAAACACCCATCCAATTCTACTGGCAAAGGCTCCCTCCGTCTCAGTGCTGTCTGCTTCCAGTGGCTTCAGCGCCTTCTCCATGCTCGCGGGAGACCCGTCTACCCACACCCAGGTTTCCATCGGAGCCCACCCGAGCAGCACAGCTGCCACTGGGTACTAAAACCCACTTTGCAACTACATAGCTGACCCGGCGTCAGCAGGGCCAAAGGCTCACTCACCTCAGGATCCTGTTCATGACGCCAATTATCAGGTTCTATCCCAAACTGAGGTCCAAGAGAAGTCGGTGGGCAGGTGGCGGGTAGCTGGAAAAACACCGGAGGAATTGTAGGCAGCTTTGACATGGCTTTATTCCCTTCCTGGGCGCGACCCCTAGGCCCAGCGTCAGCAGGGTAATTATACCGTTTGTAGACGATAGTGGCTCTGAGTGAAGCACGAGCTCACGTGACTGGTCACTTAATGCGCCTCACGTGGCGTGGTTACCTAATGTGCGCAGTTGCGCAGGTGAGCTCCAAGCCCGCTGAATCCGGCAGTGCCGCCTCGGCCTGTTCCTCACGCAAGCGCAGCCATTTCCCTCACAATGTGTAAATACAAGTTATTGGGTAGGACTTAAAAGGAAGGTAGACAGCTGCAAGCATAGCACTTTTCTTTTCTTAAAAAAAACTTCCCCCTTTTTTCCTGCTTTCTGCCTGAAATGTAAAGATGATGACTGGTGCTCTGGCAGCAGCATTTGATTATAAGACAAATCCAAGATGGAGGATACATACTGAAATGGTGGGGCAGAAAGGCGGATAGGTCCCTGAAAACACCAGGATACCCATGCACCGGCCCATTAATGTGAAGCACACTATACTTCATCTTGTTTCAGCCACTGTTGCTTCTGGTCTTTGACAAGAAAGTTTCTTCTAGTAACTAAATGTAATTCCTAACAAATACACTACGAATATGTATCACATCCCCCCCATTTCTTTGTCAATAGCTCAGATCTCTCCTAATAATTCCAGAGCTGTCCTCTAGCTGGATGTGCCAGCTGCCTCAATGGCAACATTCTCAAAATCAAACTCATTATCATGTTGCCCACCCCCAACCCTCCATCTCCCACTGAGTCTGTTCCTCAGCTTGAGGGGTGGTGGATAAGGAACAAAGAGCTACTCTGGGTCTCAAGAATAGGGCCAGGTATCATGACTGGCCACTTGGCGTTAAGGAAAGAAGGGCTCCCAGCCACAGGTCAGGGCCTTTCCTGGACCAAAACGCCACCAGAGATTCATCTCAGGTGCAGCTTCTTTTAAACTGATGGTCTAACGATATGTAAATACCCATCATGAGCAGGGGAGGCAGTAACGAAAGCCCAAGCTGGCTCTCAGGAAGCCCCAGGTGTTTTTTATGAGAGTGTTAGAAGTACAATCCAAAGCGAATGTGATGGCTTACACCTGTATTCCCAGCACTTTGAGAAGCTAAGGCAGGAGGATCACCTGAGCCCAGGAGTTTGAGATCAGGCTGGGCAACAAAGAAAGACCCTGTCTCTACAAAAGTTAAAATATTAACCAGGCATGGTGGCATGTCCCAGTTACTGAAGAGGCTGAAGCAGGAGGATCCCTTGAGCCTGGGAGGTCAAGGCTGCAGTGAGCCATGATTGTGTCACTGCATTCCAGCCTGGGCAACAGAGTGAGACCCTGTCTCAAAAAGGAGGAGTAAGGGATAAACCCGTTACTACTACTGAAAATACCTAGTAATATTTTATCAAGGAATGACCCCGGATGAAATACTGGAGATATCTATCTCTAAGGCAAGGTGGCAGCCAGGAAATGGCCATGTTTTCAGATGTGTTGGGCCTGAGTAATGGTACGTGTACATGTGAGTATATCATGGGTATCTACGCTCTGTATGTGTGTGTGGTGAGTTTGTGCGATGTGTGCAGAGTGTAAACGTGTACACATATCTGTGCATATGCAGGTACCTGCTGTGTGTGGACTGTGAGGGTGTGGAGGGAGGTAGTGAGTGGAGCAGGGAAGGACTGGAGTGCTGCCTCTCCATAATGGAGTAGCTAATACTGTGAGCATTTCTCCTTTACCAAGTACCTTCATGTCCATGTGCTCAGTTGGGCCTCACAAAAGTTTATAAGGTAGGGATTCATATTGCTTCTGTTTCTCAATTGAAGGGACTGAAGCACAAACAGGTAGATTCCAACTAGAAAGAATATCCTGCACAAAGAAACCACAATGCTGGCTTTCTACACCAGGCCTGTGCAAATGGAGGTAAAGGGAGAGGAGACAGCACCACCGACGTCAGGAAGTTACACCCATTTGTCCATCTCATGCTCCTGCCTCCTATTCATGCACTTACCAATTTATTCATTCATTCATTTTCATTTATTCCATCTTAAACATGAATTTGGTCTCTCTTGCATGTCAGACCAGCTGACCTTGATTGTGTGTGGGAGAAACAAGGTGAGAGGCCTGGATGACCAAAAGCGGCACTCATAGGGCGAAAATGACACAAGTGGGAAGTGAGTGAAGGAAGGGAAATTAGAGAGAGTGGGCAGAATTTAAATTGTCAATACATCCCAAGCTTTCTTTTCTTTACATTCAGGCTTTCCATGATTGAATTTCAGAACTCTAGAGTTAATGTTCAAAATGCCTTCTAAAATTAGCACGCACAGCCCTGCGGTTTCTGCAACATGCTCTCCTTATTAACAATACCTGCCCTTCTCCGGCACCACCCACATTTCCAGAGCCCCGCTCCAGCCAGGAAGGAGCAGGGAGTTACAAGGCCTGGTTCTATTTCAGCTCTGTCAGGAGAGAGCTCTCGATGAGACTCACCCACTGGGACCCCATTTATGCCAAGTCAAGTCAGCCAGCGGGTGAAGCTGTGCCCTCAGGGATCTGGAGAACACCGTATCAAGCTCTGCATGTGGGGACATCGCGGGCATGGGTGCCAGGCCTGTGAGCTTCTGACCTGATCACCATTGCTCCTTGTTTTTGACTTCCTAAGTGCTTGCACAGCTCTTCATTAGACCATAACATCTTCCCCTCAAGACAGGCATCTGTTCCCACTGCGTTCAAAAAGTGAAGTTTCACAGGGGTTTGTAGGCTTGCTAGAGGCTTCAGAGCAAGTCAGTGGATAAGCGAGAAATCAGGCTCAGAACCCCCTAGCCAGGCATCCAAACATTCTCTCCTTCTCTCTTACCACATGTATTATATACCTTCTGTGTACCAGGTACACAGCAATAAACTGCACCTGGTGTCTGCTGGCACAAAGGTGCAATCTGAGGGAGGGGGAGGCCAGCTAACAGGCGGTCACCCTGTGACAGTGACAGTGCTGTGTGGTGGTGCGGTGGAGAGCCAGTGAGGTATGGAGAGGCAGCAGGGGGCCCCCAACTTCAGCCTGCCCCGGGGAACTAGGAATCACTGTGGGCTTTGCCAGGCATGTCACGGCCACGGCTCCCAATAGCAGCTTCCCCAGTGCCCCCAGTTTCCTAGACATCCAGGGGGAGCCCCAGCCTCCGTTTCCTCCAGGACCTTTGCATGCAGAGGTTCAGAGCCAGAAGGCCACCCCACACCACTAGGCCCTGGGGGGATTTTGGAATTAGTTGTTACATCGAGAAGGTGCACACTTGCTTCCATTTTAATATTTGCCATTGGAAAGGGCTGCTTGAATTTCTGGGGGAATTTTATCTCCCTCCCTCCAGGTCATTCTGAGTTTCTTTTATAATTTCATTTTTAACTATATGTTACTTTTCTCAGCTCAAATCTGTTCCCAATATCAAAGCTGTTGAAAACATTTTTGGATTCTGTTATGATAAATGCCCTGGGTGAAAATGTTGTTATCTCAACAGCTGGCCCTAGAGTTCTTCCTCGGGAGGGAACCACCTTTGTTTTGGGAAAATACCTTGACAAGCACCTTGGGGTAGAAAGAGAGACCTACAGGCACCTCAGCTACAAAGCCACTGGCTAAAAATGGACCTAGAATATAAGAAAGGAATTTGTTTTGCTCTGGAGAGGGAGCAGAAACAGAGGGATGGAGACTGGAAGGAGAAGGAAGAAGGATAATTAAGACTAAGAGAAGTCCAGATGTTAAGATTAAGTCCAAGTCACTGGCAGGCCCCCAGAGTAGGGTGGAGTCCAGACCCTGACCCCAGAGATAATTTAGTGCCAGCGAACTGTGAGACGTGGATGCCAAATGTTCCATATGAAAGTTCATTGCCATGAAGTACAAAGCCACTCATCTCCCTCCAAAGTTTTAGCAAACTCTGTAACACTCACGAACACTGTACGAGTGGAACTTTTTTGAGGCCTTGAAGAAGGGGCTGAGCTTCTTGTCTGGATCAATGTCACAAGACAGAAGTGTTTCTGAGCAAATGAGCTGCTCTCAGGTCCTGGGAACTTGCAGAAATCTTGGGACAACTTTGGACTTCTGCAGAAAACAACTGTAGTTTGAGAAGGCCGGGATTGACGTGTGAATTAAATAAATGCAAAGCAATTAATTAAACCAAGTGACTAGGGTGCTGGGACAAGAACCTAACTTGACAAAACTCTGCCTAGGAGCAATATCACTACTCCACGCTCCACAAAGTGCTTTCTCAAGCGTTGTCTCATTTGATCCCACACTACCTCTGGAAGGCAGCCTGGATGGGAGAGGCTGCCGCCTATTTTATAGGTGCAAAAAGATGCCCTCTTTCCATGCCCTTTCAGGCCTGAACTCTCTGAGGAAGATGGAATTCTCCTTGAAGGCTCACCAGGAGTAGGAACCAGAAAGCTTGTTTTGCTAAACCTGGAAGATCAGCACCCTGAGGGGGGAAAGTGGATGGAGGGGTGATTTGTCTGAAGTGCTAAAAAAGGCTTTGTTCTGCTCCTAGTTTGAAAAACCAAAAAAAAAATGCATCCACTGCTTCTGTGGTTTCTGAACATGCATTTTGGTATCACCTGGATCAAGTGTCTCCAGTGAACAGTGGATTCTGACATCCTGACCTCAGCTCCAAGCTCCTCCTCCCCAAGGGCTGGTGAAAGCCTCTAATGTTACTGTGTCCAAGACAAAACTCCTGAGATCTGCTTTATTTCCACTTCTCCTCAGCAGGCCCTACATTTTTTTTTAAGACAGGGTCTCATTCTCCCGCCCAGGCTGGTGTGCAGTGGCACGATCTTGGTTCACTACAACCTCCGCCTCCCAGGCTCAAGCGATTCTCCTGCCTCAGCCTCCTGAGTAGGTGGGATTACAGGGACGCATCACTACTGCCTGGCTAATTTTTGTATTTTTAGTAGAAACAGGGGTTTCACCTTGTTGGCCAAACTGGTCTAAAACACGTGACCTCAAATGATCCACCACCCCCAGCCTCCGAAAGTGCTGCAATTACAGGCATGAGCCACTGCGCCTGGCCAGCGGGCCCTCAATTCTGCTAGTTGTCTTTCCTGTGCTCCAGGCTGGCCTCCTATTCTTCAGCACTAGGACCTTAGGTGGCATTCACAGAAGGGATTCTATCCCTTCTCAGGGTTTACCTGACAATTATATACCCTTTCTCAGGGTTTACCTGACAAGCCAAAGACTCTCTTGTCCTCAGACCTGCCAGGGCAGTGTGCTTCCTTTTGGGCCCAAGGCCCAAAACCCTTTGAGCAGATAAAACTTTACCTCTATTTCATGCTCTGTTGGGTTCGTCTCTTGAATGTATTTTTATCCTGTGAGTTTTCTTTGGTGGAAGAGAAGGTATTTCAAGCTTTTCTGGAACAGAGGAGTAATTTCCTGGTTGTGATCCAGGCTCTAAATGGCTTCCTATACCCTGCCTTCCCCTCAGTCCCTCCCTGCCTCCACACACCAGACAAGGCAGAATCCTTCCTAGCTTGGCTCTTCCTGTGTAACACATTCCCCCCATGCATGTGCGGATGTGTGGTGGGGAAGGATTAAGCCTGCTGTGTCCTGTGTCACAGGCCACATAAACACCTCAAAGTTATCATGTCTTCCAGAACCCTGCACAGATGTGACTCACATCATGCCTAAGTACCTGAGTACATGAGGGGTCTCATCATATCCCCTTTTGTGCTTGAGTATGAAACAGACAAACTAAACCCATCTATTTCCATGAGCTCATGCACAATTAGA
Organism: Cacajao melanocephalus; assembly: GCA_963573385.1. Classification (NCBI taxonomy): domain Eukaryota; kingdom Metazoa; phylum Chordata; class Mammalia; order Primates; family Pitheciidae; genus Cacajao; species Cacajao melanocephalus. Next base: position 111,088 of record CAUYLG010021880.1, read on the forward strand.
GTAAGAATTCCAGCTTCCAAATGAGAGCTAACAGCCCTTAACAGCCTTTGACTTGGAAATGGGCTTTCAAAACAGACTGTGCCAAGAGGTATTACCCACTGACAGTTTAGAGACAAGTTCTGGGTGCCCACAGAGCCTAGGTGTCCAGAAGTAAGCCTCTGCTGGGCAGATGAGCCTGAGACAGCTGCAGAAGTAAGATGGCACACGTGGCCAGAATGGGCCCTAAAGGGGACCAGCTCACCTGCCTGAGCTCATCCAGACATCCTCTTTGCAGAAGGGCTACTTTGAATCTCCCTCCAACACCCTGTGACACCCATTTCTTGCCAGTCATCTGTTGCTCAGAGGAAATGCTAGACAGTGGTTGGGTCATAATGCCAAAGACAGGTAGAGATGTGACATTTCTGAGGGGCTAGGCTGGGTGCAGGGAGGCGGGGCACTGGGAGGCTGCCTAGAGAAAACATTTTTTCGGATCTGTGACTCTGGGTGTACACCACTGAAGAGCTGACTCAATGACTGAGAGAGCCGATAATTCAATTGTGCCCATCCGATCTGGGACTCTGACCTTCTCAGCACTTCCTGCCAACTCGACTAATGGCCAGATGGGCTGCCTAGGAGAAGGGGGGCATCGCCCAATCTGCAGGAAACAGTAATTACAAATCAATGTTAGTGTGCCCTGACTGAGGTCGAGCCTGCAGAAGCTGGGTTTGTGGCCAGTCGAGAGATCCTGCCCAGCCTAGGGTGCTAACATGCGACAGGGCTGAACACAAACCTGGCCAGGCAGGTGCCACCAAGCCAGATCCTGCACTGAGTCTGACCCAGATCCTGCACTAAGTCGGGCTGCTCGCCAACTAGCGCTCATGGAACACTGGTGCCACCTGGTGGTCATATCTGACATGACTAGCGCCCTGGGGTCCCAGGGAACTGCTTGTGCAGCAGAGATCATGATGGACACCACTGCATGGCAGTAATGACGTCAACACTACATCAACACCACGCATCTTTCCAGACATCCTACCCTCTGCCCTCAGCCTTTGTTCAGGCTGATCCCTCTGTCATCATAACCCTATTAGTTACAATAATGAGTAGCATCTCCATCCAAAAGAACAAGACTCTCCACCATGTATTGGGCACTTACTTTGTGCCATACACTGAGGTAGGCACATGAGTTTAGAAATTACCAAGCTAAGATCCCTTCCTTCATAAGACCCATATGCTCAGATATTTGCAATTAACCAAAATATAAGACACAGTGGCAAAATAGCTTCAACAAGCTGTGTGGGCCCAGATGAGGTGATAGGTCATTGAATATCAGGAGCTGGTTTTTAGGTGTCAACAAGGATGCAAAGGATGGGTAAGATTTCACCAGGTGATAAAAGGGAAAACATTCCAAGCAAAGGAATGGGACAGTGAAAACATAATGGGTCCAGGAAACAGCAAGTGTAGCTGCTGAATATTGTGTATGTGTGTTGTGTGTGTGTGTCAGGGAGGGGAGGGTGTCACCAGGACCCAGAAACAGTTAGAACATGAAGTTATGATCATTTGTGATGTAAGCCAGCTTCTGGGTTTGAACTTTTCTCCTGAGGGCTAAGATAAACTACTGAAAGATTTGAAGCAAGAATATTGGTTGTTTCTTAAAGATCTATTTAAGAGGCAAGTGTGCAGAGATTGGTTAGGAAAAATGGCTGCAGCATTTGTTACAAGAAGATAATTCACTCAACATCCAACAGATAATGACAAGCCTGTTATGAGCCAGGCACTGTTCATACAAAAATCTCCTCTCTCATGAAAACTACATGCTGGAGTTTGATGAGGGAGTGGGAAGGAGGGATACAGAGGATACAGATGCAAGATACTGCAGAAGTTGAATCTCCGGGACTCTGATGTCCAAAGTAGAAGAAAGAAGGAGTAAAAGATGTTGCCTAAATGAGAGAGAGAGGTGAAGCCAACTGATGCTTGAACAGAAAGAAAAGGGCAGGTCTGTGGGAAAAAGAAATGAGTCTGCATTGGTAATCAGTAAATTCAACATGCAACTCCAAAGCAAAAACTCTGGGTCCAGAAAATCAACATTACATTACAGGGACCCATCTTTCCCATCCCATGAAAATTCAGACTAGGTTTACTGCCATTAGAAGTTAGAACTGTGTTGAATTAGTCGTCAAATACAAATATCTATAAACAGAAAAGAAGAGTTCTCTTGGAGAGAAACTGAAGCATTCAAGATCCAAAGAGGAATGATGACCTACCCATGAAAAAAGCCAGTCATAATCCCCAAGACACAATCCTGAACGCCATAATCCCAAATGTTGAAATCTCAAAAGATAGAAATCCTGAAAATATAACTCTGACAGAAGAGTTTGTTAATTCTTTAAAAGATATTTGTATTTTTTAAGGAGGTTTATTTGAGAAACATAGGAAAAAACGACAGAACACTTAATAGGCCACCTTTTCACAATAAACTAGGCAATAGCAAAGTCCATAGTTGTACAAGCATAAACATTCAGGTATGCTAATGAAAGTCTCAGAAGTACAATGGTTATGACAGACAAACTATATTCATAAAGAAATAGGTCAAAAAGGGAAATGTGTAAACACATATCACCACGCTTTATAACTGCAGTTGTCTGAAATCCCATTATAGACAACCTAAGGCTTTTGACAAGTTTAATCCAAAACTGTGATGGGTCACCACTGCATATGCAGTCACCCAAAGAGCTGAGATCTCGAGAAATTTTATCTTTCACAAATGCTCACGTACAAAAACGACATCTCTTATTGAGGAAGTTTCAATGTTTTTACATACATGCACAATGCTTACACATGAAGTCAATGTGATAATGTACTTGCATGAAGTCAAATCTGAAAAAAAAAATGCACAAATTAGAACTCTCTAAAAGAATGTACACAATTTAAACCTCCAGTATTAGAAGTTATGTGAAAATAAAACACGGAGCATAGTGAATTGGCAATATTTGTGAAGAGGCGGAAGTTGTACATGATTAAATAATCTGGCAGGGGAGATGTGTATTTTTCATCTGCATTTGCACTTCTATGATCTTCAAAACATTACCCACACTTGTAATTTGTTTGGTGGTTGTGGTCTACAAATTTTGTAAGTATATGCTGTCCATTCGAAAGTCTAGTTACTGCTCAGCCATTGCAATTAAGCAATTTTCTGCTTCTGAAGCACCAATAATAATTAGCTTTGAAACTTCTATCTTTCACCATTAAGTAAACTCATATACTTTTTGTGAGTGAACAATCTCACGGATCTCTTCCATTGTATCAGAAGGAATTTAGTAAGAAGGAATGTTATCTGGCTTCTCTAATACCACATCTGTATTAGTTAGGGTTCTCCAGAGAGACAGGACCAATAGGATATGTATACAGATAGGAGAGGGATTTACTAGAAGTTTTGGTTCATGCAATTATCGTGGCTGAAAAGTCCCATAAGAGGCTGTCTGCAAGCTGGAGTCACTTTGGGATGCTGGAAACCTGGCTCAGTCCAAATGTGAAGGCCTCAGAACCAGGGAAGTTGACGTTGTAACTTACCCAGGGGTCTGCTGGTGTTAAGTCATGGAGTCCCAAGGCTGGAGAACATGCTCTTCTGATGTCCAAGGCAGCAGAAGAAAAGTCTGTCTCAACTCCCAGAGATAGACCAAATTGCCTTCTGTATTTGTTCTCTGCAGGCCCCCAGCCGATTGGATAACAACCACCAACACTCAGGACAGATCTTCCCATCTCACCCACTCAGACTCACACTCATCTCCTCTGGAACACAGCCCATAGACACACCCCAAATAATGTTCTACCAGGGCTCTAGGCATTTCTTCATCCAGTCAAGTTGGCACCTTAAATTAAATCCACAAGTCTACCCCTTGTCAACTCGGCATCCACAAGCACGTTCTTAAGCCAGTTCATTTCCAAATAAAGACAATGACAAGGTAACATTTCCAGCTAACACAGTGACTGTGATTTTCAGTATTCGAGAGGTTCAATATTTTAGACTTTAGAGAGTTTGACCTTCAGGGATTTTGATCTTTTGAGATTTTGAGATTTTGATCTTTTGACCTTTTGATCTTTTGAGATTCAGGATTATGGCATTCAGGATGGTGTCTCTCAGGAATATGATCCAAATAGCATGAATAATGAGCTAGAGTCCCCTAGAAAAAAACTGTGATTCATCACTGTAGCAGGACCAGAATACCCTTTGCCAGCAGCCGTTCATCCCTCTTTGTCTGGCTAATTTCTGGTCCTTAAAAACTCATGTTATCCCAATGCAAAGCCTACGCTCAGGATAAGTGAGAACATCTTAGGCCTACAGTCCCCAGTAATCATAAGAATTACTCTTTTAAGATTGAAAAAGATTCCTTAGTACCCAGTAGTGTCTGTAGACAGTGAGCATACAATAAATGTTTTCATAAATAGTAGAAGTTCTGCTTCGAGTAGTGGTGGACTGTACAATTCAGACTAACTCTCCAAATAAAGACAACCATCAAAGATGGACAAAATATACATGAAACAACTTTTTAAAGGCATTAGAGAGCTAACAAGAAAATTAATTAATGAGCCAGATTCCAGAGAAAAGTCAAGCCCAGACAGGTGAGTCCACTATTTGGGGTTGCTTAGCTGAGAGACTATGAGGCTGGACAAAGCTGTGGCCACCCCAGAACTCTGCAGTAGTCTACACTGGGGAACAACCACTTCAGAAAAGTCTGACATCTAATAAACTTAAAGATATAAGACACCTTATCCCCGGGGACTCAACTCCTAGGAATATAACTCATAGAAAAGTTATGCAATGCACCCAGAGCCATTCATGAGAATGCTAACAATGACATTTTTATAATAGTCCTAAACAGGACAATTCATGTCCATGCCTATTTAGAATACCAAACAAAATGAAAACAAACATAGCTATACACAATAATAAATATAAAGCTGAGTGAAAGAAGTCAAATACAAAAGAACATACTGTGGCCAGGTGTGGTGGTTCACATCTGCAATCCCAGGAGGCCGAGGCAGGTGGACCATTTGAGGTCAGGAGTTTAACACTAGCCTGGCCCACATGACCAAACCCCATCTCTACTAACAATACAAAACTTAGCCAGGTGTAGTGGTGCACGCCTGTAGTCCCAGCTAATCAGGAGGCTGAAGTATGAGAATTGCTTTAACTCAAGAGGCAGAGGTTGCAGTGAGCCAAGATCACACCGCTGCCATTCAACCTAAGCAGCAGAGCAAGGCTCTATCTCGAAAAACAAACAAACAAAACAACAACAAAACCGACATACCATGTATAATTCCATTTACATAAGGTACTAGTCAATGAAATAATCTCTAGTGTTTGGGAATGCCCATTAAGGTAGACATGATTATTATAAAAAGAACAAAGGTTATCTTTGGGAGCGGCAAGGGTTGTGATTACAAGAGGGAAAAAAAGAGGCTTCTAGGGGTGTTGGCAACATTCTATTTCTTGATTTTGGCATACAATTTTTTATGTATATTTCACAATAAAAGGTTTTAAAAACAATTAGCACGTTACATGTCACTGATTCATTCTTTTCATTTCTGCAAAGTGTTTTATTATATGATACACCAAATTTGTTTATCCATTCACCTACTGAAATACATTTAGGTTCTTTCAACTTTTTGGCTATTACAAATAAAGCTGCTGTGCACATTCATATATAAGCCTTTCATTTCTCTTGGGTAGCTATGGCTGTGATTGAAATGCCTGAGTCATATGCTACTGTATGTTTAACTTTTTCAGAGATGAACCAATTGTTTTCAATTAGGTTGCTCTCATTTACATATCCCTTAGCAGTATATGACAGTTAAGCTTCTCCACATCCTTGCTAGCAGTTGGTATAGTCAGTTTTGTAGTCAGTCATTTTAGTGAGTGTATAGTGGTATCTCATTCTGGTTCTAATTGACATTTAATCTGCAATTGGTTTTAATTTGCAATGATATAGAGTATCATTTAATGTGCTTATTTGCTATCCATGTCTCTTCTTATGTAAAATGTGTTCAAATATTTTGCCCATTTTAAAAGTCAGATTGTTTTTCTTACTATTGGGTTTTGTGCATATTGACTTATCCCACTGCCCTCTGGCCTTCGTTGTTTCTGCTAGGAAGTCAGCTGTCCATCTTTGAGGTTCCTTTGAAAGTGATATATTATTTTTCTCTTCTTTCAAAATTATCTTTGTCTTGGATTTTTCCACATCTTTCCTATGTTTATGGCTCTCTTTGTGTTTACCTAACTTAGAGTACACTGAGTTTCCTGCATGCGTAGGTTATTGTTTTTCAATAAATTGGGAAAGTTTTCAGCCGTTATATCTTCCAGTATTTTTTCTCCTGACCTTTCCCCTCTCCCTCCCTCCTCTCCCCTCCTGGTACTCACATTACATATATATTGGTGTACTTAATGGTAACTCATCTTTCTCTAAAGTTCTGTTTACTTTTCTTCATTCTTTTTTTCCTGTTCAGGAATGAATAATCTCTATTGACCTATCCTTGAGCTCAGAAATTCTTTCTTCTACCAATTCAAACCTATTGTCGAGCCCGTCTAATACATTTTTACATTTTAGTTATTGTACTTTAAACTCCAGAATTTCCATTAAAATAGCCATCTTTATTGATATTCTCTATTTGATGCAACATTGTCACTATACCTTCCTTTACCTTTTTTAGTCAAGCTTTTCTTTAATTCTGTGAATATATTTATAATGGTTACTTTAAAGTAATTTCCTATTAAAGCCAACATCTGACCCCTCTCATGGGCAGTTTCTGTTGCCTGGTTATTTTTCTTTTATGTTTTTGTTTTTACCAGTGCATAGATCACACTTTCCTATTTTCCTGCATGACTCAAAAAATGTTTTGGTGGAAACTGAATATTTTAGATAATATACTGTAGCAACTTTAGGTAATGAATACCCCATTCTCAGTCTTGCTGCTTATCTGCTTGTCTAGTGACTAAATTATTTTAGTGAAGTCTATTTCTCCCCTACAGTGTCCAGCCTCTGATGCTGCTCTTCAGGATGGTACAGCTTTGGATGTGCCTGCAGTCACCTTGGGATGAGAGTGGTACTGGTAGGGCTCCTTTCCATCTTTCCCTGACTTTGGAGCTGGAGAGTAAGGAAAACAGCAAGCTTCTCTCCAAGTGATTCTCACATACTAGAAGCTGAGAATTCAGTGGGAATGGGGAGGGGCTGTAGTCTGGTCCTCTCAGCTTTCCTCTTCTGGCATGGAACTGCCACCTCAATAAGGGCCCAATATTCTCTGCATGGGGGAAGGGTTGTGAGAACCCAATATTCTCTGTATGCTACACCCAAGGTAGAACCTCCATTCCAAGAATAAGAGTTGGGTAGAAGAGGGGAGCTTCCGCCTTTCAATCACATTCACCTGGGATTTAACCTCAGCAACAGACAACAAGGGGCAGGATGAGAGTTGCTAAAGTCCTGTCTCTTCTGGGAAAAAAAAGCCTCTGACTGGAATCTAAGGAAGGAAAGAGCCTTGTGTTCTTGGCTGCAGTTGTCTAGAGTGGGGTCACTACCGAGCTGTGAGGGGGGAGGGTGGAAGAAGTCTTGTTCAGATACCACAGAATCTCACCTTTCTTACTAAATTTTCTAAAAGAGGTGTTTCTTCATTTGCTCTTTGTCCTCAGGACCATTTCCAGAGACTAAATAGTTGGAGATTCTACTAATTTTTTTCTCCTTCAAGCAGCAGAGATGGAGAAAATAATTTTCACCAGTTTTACTGGGGAATGTAACAATAGAACTCTTCATGTTGTTACACCAGAAGTCAATCTTCGTATTGAGTTTCAACAGTTCTTTATATATTGCAGATAAAGCTCTTTACTGGACTGTGATTTGCAATATTTTCTACCTGTATGTAAGTTGTCTTTTCATTCTCTTAATCCTGTCATTTGAGAAAACCAAAGCTCTATGTTTTGAGGCACTCCAACTTACCAAAATGTTCTTTTATGGACTGTATTCTTGGTGTGATATCTAAAAAAATCTTTACCTAAATGAAGATCACAAATATTTTCTCTTTTCTTCCAGAAATTAATTTTACATGTTACATTTAGGTCTCAAAATGATACATTTTAATTAAATTTATAATATATGGTATAGGTTAGTTTTGTAATAATTTGCAATAGAAGTTAATATTCTTTTTTTTTCCCATTTTTAATTCCCTTTTTTTTAAGAAAAAAGGCCTAGCCAGTTCTTCCAGCATGTGTTTAAAAGATTATTCTTAATTACCATTGCACCTTTGTCAAAAGTCAGTTAACCAAATATGTCTGAGTTGATTTCTCAAGTCACTATGATGTTCCATTTATCTATCTTTACACCAATACTAAAATGTCTTGCTTATGATAGCTTTAGAATAAGTCTTCAAATCAGATAACATAAGTCCCTTAACTTTGTTCTTTTATGAAGTAATTTTGGCTACTTTATACCTTTTCCATTTCCATATACATTTTAGAATCATCTTGCAAAATTCATTCATCAATTCTAATAGTTTTGTATATTTCATTGAATTTTCTAAGTAGATGATCACACTGTCTGCCTTTAAAGGCAGAATTATGCCAGGCATGGTGACTCACACCTGTAATCCCAGGACTTTGGGAGGCCAAGGTGGGAGGATCACTTGAGCCCAAGAATTCAAAACCAGCCTAGGCAACACAGTGGGAATCTGTCTCTCTCAATATGTGTGTGTGTGTGTGTGTGTGTGTGTGTGTGTGTATATATACAGAGACAAATATATACTCATATATATATTAAGAATATATATGTGTGTGTAAATATATATACACAAACAGAGAATGTGTGTGTAAATATATATATACACACAGAGAATATATGTGTGTGTGTAAATGTATATACACACACACATAGAGAGAGACAGATTTTATACACACACACACACACACACACACACACAGCTGGGTGTGGTGGTACAAACCTGTAGTCTCACCTACTCGGTACTTGGGAGGCTGAGGCAGGAAGATCAATGAGCCTGGAAGGTCGATGCTGCAGTGAGCCATGATTGCGCCACTGCACTCCAGCCTGCATGATAGGGAGACTCAAAAAATTAATAAAAATTTAAAAATTAAATGAAGGCAGAATTACTTCTTGCTTTCCAATTTGAATGGGTTTATTCCTTCTTTATGTCTTACTGCAATGACTAGAACCTCTAGTACAATGTTAAACAGTGGTAAAAGCAGGCATTCTTGCCTTGTTGATAATCTTAGAGGAAAAGCATTTGGTCTTTCACAGTTAAGTATGACATTAGCTATAGAGTTTTTGTTGATGCCCATTATTAGAAAATATTTTATATTCCTCATTTGAGGAAATTCCCTTCTATTCCTAGTTTGCTGACAGTTATGAGAAATGAATGTTAAGTTGTGCCGTATGCTTTTCCTGATTCTATTGAGATAATCATATGGTGTTTTGGTTTTCTTTGTAAATATAATGGGTTGCAATGATTGATTTTTCAATTGATTGATTTCCAACCTTGACTTCCTGAGATAACCTCACTTGCCCATGTTATGTTACCCTTTTTATTTATTGTTCAGTTTGCTAAAATTTCGTTAAAAATTTTTGTCTTTATGTTCAGGATGGACGTTGGGCTTTAGTTTTATTTTCTTGTAATTTCCTTGCCTGGTTTTGGTATCAGATAAATTCTGGCCTTAGACAATGAGATGAGAGGTCTTCTCTCTTCATTATTTTCTGAAATAGTGTGTAGAATTGGTGTATTTTTTTTCCTTAGATGTTTTATAGAATGCATCAGCGAACCCAGCTGGGCCTAGAGTTTTATTTGATTAAGGAAATGTTAACATGTTATTTAACTAAAAGTATCATTTCCTTAATAAATACAGTGTTGTTCAGATTATCTAGTTCTTGCATGAGCTTTGTTAGTTTGTGTATGTCTTAGGCTGTTTTGTGCTGCTATAACAAAATACAAGGACTGGGTAATTTATAACAAACAGGAATTTATTGGCTCATGGTTCTGGAGGCTGGGAAATCCAAGGCTGATGTGCTAGCATCTGGTGAGGGCCTTCTTGTTGTGTCATTCCATGGCAGAAGGGCAAAAGAGGGCAAGAGAAAACAAGAAGGGGCCAAAATTATCTTTTTATAAGGACTCCCTTCCACAATAATAAAACCATTCCTGCAATAATGGCATTAATCCATTTATAAAGACACATTTCTCTTGATGTAAACACCTCTTTAAGGTGCCACCACCCAACATTTCTGCACTGGGGATCAAGTTTCCAACACACGAACTTTGGAGGACACATTCAAACCACTGTAGCATCTTTTAAGGTATCTGTCCATTTCATCTAAGTTGCCAAATTTTTTGGTATAAAGTTGTTTTCAGTGGTACCTGATTACACTTTTAATTTCTGAAGAAGCTGTAGTGATGTCACCTCTCTTTATTCCTAATATTCCTATGCCTTCTTTTTTTCCCCCTCCAATCTGTTTGGCGAGAGGTTTATCAATTTTATTGATTTTTGTCAAAGAGCAAACTTGTTGTTTTAGTAACTTTTCTCCATGGTTTTTCCACTTTTTTTTTTATTTCTTTGACTTCTGATTTTACCGTTATTACCCCCTTTTCCTTTAAGAAAAGTTAAAATTGCATTATTTGTATCAAATAAATGTGAATCTATCATATTTTTATTTTCATTCTGGTCAATCTACTTTTAATTTTTTTTTGTGGGGGGACAGGGTCTCACTCTGTCACCCCAGGCTGGGGTGCAGTAGCATGATCTCAGCTCACTACAACCTCCATCTCCTGGGTTCAAGTCATTCTCGTGCCTCAGCCTTCTAAGTAGCTGGGATTACAGGTGCCCACCACCATGCCCAGCTCATTTTTTTGAATTTTTAGTAGAGACAGGGTTTCACCCCATTGGTCAGTCTGGTCTTGAATTCTTGGCCTCAAATGATCCAACCTCCTTGGCCTCCCAAAGTGCTGGGTTTACAGGTGTCAGCCACCGTGACTGGCCTTATTTTCATTTCTTCATTAGAATCATGTCATTTCCGAGTACTTGAGGATTTTCCAAATATTTTATTTTTGTCCCATCTGTTTTTGTCCCCTTGTTCTCTCTTCACCACTTCCTTTTTCTTCCTTCTTTTCTATTAACTAAATTGTTTTTAATGAGTCCACTGTATTTCCTTTGTTAGCTTATTAGCTATAATTTTATTTGCATGGGGAAAGAAATTACTTTAGGGTTTATATTATGCATCTGTAACTTAATGCAGTTTTCCTTCATGTAATGAATGTACTTACTTCATAGCTCATAAGAAACTTACAATGGCATAATTCCATTTGCTGCATCCTGAACTTCGTGTGACTGTTTTATTTTGACATGTTATAAACTCCACTATAAACTGTTACTATTTTTGCTTTAAGCAGTCAATTATCTTTTAAATGGATTTTAAAATAACAAAAAGGTTTTTTAAAAAATACATTGTATGTTCCTCTCTTACAAGTTATACTCTGGTCCCTTTTGTATCTTCGAAATCGCTACTTAATATGTTAAACTACTTTCTTGACTGTAGAGCATACAGCTATGATGTTCATTTGCAGTTATTCTATTATTTGTGTCATTTCTGAGTCTATTTCTATCACTTTTTTCTTCCTCTTGCAGGCTGTGTTTTCCGGGGTTTTTTTTTTTTGGACTTTGTTCTAGGAGACAGTTATTTGGAAACCGTTTGACGCTTTAAAGCTTCAACAGGTAAGATGAGACCAGCCTTTAGGCTAGGGTTAATTTTGCTCCCCTAAGAGACTGTATTTTCCTGACTGCTCGATCTAGTGCCCTTTGAAAAATGAATTGTCCTACTCTGGTTTGCAGGAACACAAACTACTCACTTCCTTGCGTGAACTCCAATGATTGCTCCCTCTGCTCCTTTCAGGTGGTTCTTTCTCCAGCCTTGGTAATTTTCCCACACATGTCGAAGTACTCAGCTTGTCTCAAGGGGGACCCTCTTTAGATATGCAAGCCTTCTTTCTGTACAGCTCTCTCCTCTTTTGTGCTCTGCCTTATGAACTTCATCTACTTTGGCCTCTCTGGACTCCCACCTCTGTTCCCTCAACTCAAAGAAATCTCTGGTTTCTTAGTTCTCTTTCCTTTGGCTGCAATCTGTAATCGATCTCCAGATTATCAGTTAGGGCAATCACAAAACTCATTTGTGTTCCTTCTTTCAGGATTGTTGCTCTTCACTGCTTCATGACCAGCGTCTGAAAGCTATTGTTTTATTACGTATAGTATTGTCCAGTCTTCTAGTTGTTTCAGATGAAAAGGTAAATCCTGTTCCTATTATTTTAAGTTAAGCTGAAAGTAAACATCAACCACTTTGGGAGGCAAGGTTTTTTATTTCAGTGTTTTATAATTAATTTTAAGGAAAGCGAATAAAGGTGCTACTTAAACTTTCAACTCTTACAGCTCTGAGTTCAAATTCCAGTATTATTACCTTGGGTAAATTACCACACTTTTTAATGCACTCTTGCTGGAAGTTAAATTAAGTTAGTTCAATTATTCTTATTCCCCAATTGGGCACATTTTAGAAACTCTCAGTTAATAAGAGGTAATGCTGAGATGATGTCACAGAAATAATTTGTGTTCACTTATTTATTTAAAATTTTTTCCAACTTTCTTTTTAGATTCAGGGGGTGCATGTTCGTTCAGGTTTGTAACGTCGGTATATTGTAACATGCTGAAGTTTGGAGTATGAATGATGCCATCATCCAGGCACTGAGCACAGTACCTAACAGTTTCGATCCTTGACCCTCTCTCTTCCACCTCCTCAGTAGTTTCCACCAGTTTCTATTGCTGCCATCTTTATGTCTCTGAATACCCAATGCTGAATTTGATCTGCTAGTATTTTTTTTTTACATTTTTTCATTCCCAGTTCCCTAGGTGATAAAACAGAACTAGTAATACCGACCTGATAACGTGCGAGGATTGAGTGTGATATAAACAATTTACCACATCAGATTCACCTCTTAAATTTGTTTCCTTCTCTTTCCTCTAAAAATGAGTATACCTATATTGATAAGAGTGATTCCAACACTTTTCTTCTCTCAAATATCTAGGACCCTATCTGTTACAGAAAAACAGGAAAACGACAACAATAATTTTTCTCCATAAGATGCCATTGAAAAGCCAGATATAAAATGTAATTCTGGGCAAACTGCCTGTGATTCTTCACTCTGTGAAACTAAGTGGGAAGCGGGAGTCTGGTATGCTGCCCTGTCTACTTCTGGTTTGGATTTAAAAGTTTTTAAAGTGGGGAACAATCCAGAATTCCAGCTCTGTCAGGAAAAAAAACAAACAAATGAAACAGATGACAAATCAAGACCTGAAGCCAAACTGGCTTTAATAGCTGCTAGAATAGTAGTAGGAGCCAATTTTCTGCAGTATTTACTAAATCATTTATAAGAATAATATTTTCCAGACTTTTATAGGGAAAATTAAGTGCGAATTTTTGGTCTGCAGACTCTATAAAGTTAGCAGGCATCCAACAGGCAGTTGCAGAGAACACCACCTCCCATCCTAACGCTACTCCCTATATAAAGGCCTGATATACACTCAAATGGAGGATAAGCTGCGGTCTTCGCTCTTCAAATGTACATACCACAACCTAAAAGAGCAACAGGTGAATATATAGCTAATCAAAATCAAATGAAATGTGCTTTATGAGGGGTATCAGCAAACTGCTGCACTAAGACAGAGATAAAAGATGAGAAAAGGGTTATCTGGATAAAGATAGAGGAACATAGCTACAGCTTTTCACTGGCTACATTGAGCCTGCCTAGTAAAATTTGTCCATATTGAATAGACTTTGGCTGCTCTAGCTGGAGGGGCCCTTTCAGTGGGAATTAAAGCAACCAACGGCATGGTATTAACAACGAGAAGAGCAGAAATCTATTGTAAATGATGAGCAAAGTGTATACAGAGTGAAACCAATTACCAAACACAGGTTTGGTGTATACTGGCATGGGTACAGATTACAGAGTGCCTGTGCATAGAGCTCAAAAGCTACCTCGGCAATACTACCTTGTTTACCAAGAGCCCATTCCCACAACTCAGCTGGTACAGAAATTAGCTCCCGAGATGCAAGAATACACCCAATCAGGTGATATTTGTCCATCTGGAGTCATTCTACTTATTTGTGATTGTGGGAGACAGACATATTTATTCAGGCAGATCCACTGGGAGCTTTTTTAAATGCCACAGCAATGGGAAAGAACTGTGTGAATGGGAAAACTTTCTTTGAGAGAAGATACAATGAAGATCTGAAACTTAAGATGCCATTCATGTAGCCATCTTAACCCTAAAGGAAAGTGTTAAAAGGCAAATGACTGAAGATAACCTAGAAGTTGGAATCTGCAATGAAGCTGGATTTAGAAAGTTTATTTCATCCAACTGAAGTTAAGGATTACTTGGCTGCCACAGCATAATAATGAAGTGACTGAAAAAATCCAGAATTTCAGATATTTTATCTACTTAAACATGTTTAAAGGATGTTTTGTTTTGCAGGCTCTTTTCAGATTTATTCCTATATAGTTAATAAACTGATGTTCTTAAAATGATACTTTTAAGGCCAGGCACAGTGGCTCATGCCTATAATCGGAGCACTTTGGGAGGCTGAGGAGGGAGAACTGCTTGAGCCCAAGAGTTCAAAACCAGCCTAGGCAACACAGTGAGACCCCTGTCTCTATTAAAAAAAGAAAAATTAGTTAGGCATGGTGGCATGTGCCTGTAGTCAGAGCTACTAGGGAAGCTGAGGTGGAAGGATGACTTCAGCCTGGGACACTGAGGCTGCAGTCAGCCATGACCATGTTACTGGTTGGAAAAGTATCTGGACAAGAAGAAAGGAATGACACAAAAAGCCTACAACAATTATGATTCAGCCCTAGGGCTAGGCATGTAACTTTCTTAAACATCGGTGTTCCCTCAGCAAGGAAAAATGGCTACGAGTTGAGCCATTAAAAATGACTGCAATGAATTTTAATCCAAGTTATAGGAAGTTATTTTTTCTAGTGAAAAAAAAAATCCTCAGATGATTCAATTACGCCTCTAGTTTTATAGATTCATATATCCTGCCCTTATGGGTCTGAAGAGAGCCTTAGTGCTATCCCTGAGCAATGACAGGCTCCCAAAAGCTGCAGACTCAGATTTAGATGCAAAGGAATTTCTTCCTGAAGATTTGCAGATATTATCTACCTTCAATTTTCCCTGAAATAAACAGAAAAATGAGTACTTTTGTTTTTTCCCTTGAGAACTCAAGATGAAGAAATACATAGCAAAGGTATGGCAGGAAAGCACCGGCCAGGGAAGGTAAAGAAAGGAATAGGAGAAAAGAGAAGAGGCTTGAAATGTGTTTCTAGTCTCTTCTCTCCCATTCCTTTTGGCATTCAATCCCATAATAACCAACCACAGGATGTAATTCATGCGTTAAACCTTTGGCACTAATCTTTCTCTACAGCTTCAGGGTCCTCTTAGGTGACCAAAAATAATTGAAAAGAATTAACAGATCAATTACTGAAAAAAGTTTAAGACATGGAGGAACTAGACTTCAAAATTAACTGTTTTAAGTTCAGGGATGGAAGAAAGTAGTAATGCAGGGTGATTTCAGCCAACACAGGTCTACAGGTCTACTTTGTGGAAGGCTGGACCTCTCAAGACAGAGAGGGATGCTGAGTTTGAGCAAGGTGGATAAAGGCATGTTGTATGTCTATGGCCTCTATTCCAAGACCAGAGAACATCCTATAACCCACAGTCTGACAAGATTAGAATGTTATGCTGTGCAGAGGCAGCAGGCTGGGGGTTGGGGAAAGCATGGCACAAAACTGAACATTATTTAAAACAAAAAAACTGAACAGGCAAGCTACAGTAGTTTGTGAGCTAAAGAAAGAAGCGTGAACTGCACTTGGCCCTGATGGCCCTGATACTGACTGGATAGTACATGTGTCTGTGGTTATTACTGGGATTTTCAGGTCTGCTGCAACAAAAGATAAAACCCAATACATTATTTCATGTAAAACACATTCGTAGGAGGGACAGATGGAAAAAAAATGGAGAAAATAAAAGGAAATAGGAAATTCCAGAGTCAAGTGATGTTATGCAGTTGTAAGAAGGGAAGAAATTAATTGTTCCAGATTTAAAGGCCTCACATAGAGAGAAACATCTCTTTCCATATCTGTGCAATTATCTTCTACATCATCCTGCCTAAGAAATACAGAGCATACAAAAAAATCACTGTACCTGGAAATGTTTACTCCATTGTTATCACTGTTATGATCTCTCCAGAGCCCCTCACTTGAACAGCTGGCCTAAGAAGTTGCAATGAAGTCCAAGGAGAATAGTTAGCATAAAGTAACACCAGCAAGCAGAGAATGGACAAGGTGGGGGGTGGGGGCAGGAAGGAGGGGGGGGAGAGAGAGAGAGAGAGAGAGAGAGAGAGAGAGAGAGAGAGAGAGAACCCACATAAAACAGCAACAGAATCATTTCCAAAGACTAGATATAAATTCTTTCCTCCAACCAAAAGTCACTCATTTTTCTCTGTGTGTAAAACCGCACGCATTCTTATTCACCACAGCTGTAAGCTTAAGGCCATTCACTCACTACTCTGCTGCAGTCCTAGGACACAAGCTACATCATGGCCAAGTTACTGCCCCCTTCTGCTTCTAGAAGTCACACACCAGAGTCATTTTCATTTCTTTGTAGTTACCCTTTTTGAAACTACAGGGCTATTACAAACGCACCTGAGGCTACTACTTTAAATAGAAACACAGTACCACACAGTCCTAGAATCTCAGACAGCACCCCAATCTCACGGTCATCTACGTCCTTGACACTCCTTTCTTTGTTAATTCCTCGCCAAGAAGAAATGATAGAGCTGGCAGCAACAGTGGCATTAGCACCAATAAACGGCTTGAGGCAACTGTAAACATCGCCTTCACAATGAAGGTAACCTTATTACTCATCACATTCAAAGCGTAGCCCTGAAGAAAATATTCATTTCTTATTCCTTTTCTTGTATTTTTTTCTTGGCCACTGTTTTCAGCTGAGCGAAGTAAATAAATTCTGTATGTGAGCACAATTACTAGGGGGAGAAGGAGCAACAGGTCAAGGCGTTAGGAGAGAGAATGTTTATACCTTAGCAAGGAATGTATACTTTAGCCTTTGGGAAACAAAGGGCAACGCTGTTGCTGTGTCAAACAACTTATTACTCATACAGACAAAAATATGGGTCAGTACGGTGGCTCACAACTGGAATCCCAGAGTCTTAGGAGGCCAAGCAAAGAGGATTGCTTGAGGCCAGGAGTTCAAGACCAACCTGGACAACACAGCAACAACTCGTTTCTACAAAAAAAAATTTAAAAAATTAGCCAGGCATGGTGACACATGCCTGTTGTTCCAGCTATTAGAGACTGAGGGGAAAGGACTGCTTGAGCCAAGGAATTTGAGGTTTCAGTGAGCTATGATTGTACCACTGTACTCCAACCTGGGCAACAGAGTGAGACCCCCCTCTCAAAAAATAAAAAATAAATCACATGGAGAATCTCTGGGCTGATGATTTCTCTGCTCCAAAAACAACACTTGGGCCATTGCTCCAGTGGTCAGTTCCCTTCAGCCCCTCAAGAAGCTTCCTAATTAGCACCAAGGGAGAGGCTGTAACACAGGCAAGTGGACAAAGCTCATTGAGAGTAAAGGACATTGATTTTCATTATGTGTGAAATGTAGAGCATGTAGCAGCTCAAACATATGATAAAATACAAGCAGGAAACAATTCCGTCAGCATTAACAACTAAATAAAATGTTAGCCCAGATACCATCTACAAGAAGATGAACACTTGAGCACAAGAAAATACTGTGTGACATTTGCTCAATTTGGATTCCATCAAAAAAAAAGACACGTCCATTCTAATAAAAGTTCATTATAAAATCTGAGAGCAAAAAATAAAAAGATAAAATTCTAAATTAAATAACAACTGATTAAACAACAAATGAAGGCAAAAAATAAACTAGATATCAACTGAGTGATGACTACATTTATAGTTCAAGAAAAAAGTTACAGAAGCAAATGCAGAATTTATGGGACAATATAACTGAACCAAAGGTGTTACTTCAAAAATGAGTAATAATATGGACGCTGGAATTATCTGATGAAAAACTGTTAAGAATTGAATAGATCTGAGACAATCTGTCATCTTGCAAACTCAATCTTCACTCGGTTGGTACTAGTTCTAGGATTTTATTAATACAGGAAATAGCAATGAAATTACCATAATAATACTGCCCCAAATGCACTGTTTTTCAATCTCAATCTACATAAAAATGTCAGAAAGACTAAGGGGACATATTATTATTTACTATAATCAGTTCCAGTGAAAACTTACCATTTCTTCAGGATATAAATAAACTAAAAAACATGTTTGGGAATGCAGAGATCTATTTAACTTTATTTATAATGCCAAAAAGTTGTCAATCAATACCTGATTAGTTAGAGGTAGAAAGGTAATCATCCTGATTGTCTTCAAAAACACAAAGTGTCTTTGTGTTTGCTCAAACAACTACACTTTGCAGTCTGTCCCAGTGAAATCAAACTGGACTTCTCAACCCACCATTGCAAATTGGTTAACTATTCACTCAAGCTATACATTCATCATTGTATTCTGCTTCATGATAGTTATTTCATTTTACATTTTATATAAAATTTTAAAAATGTCTGCAATTTATAAAAAATGAAAACATAAATTGTAGATACACACCTTTTTGACCAGCAACATTTTACTAAACAATCTCAGCAAATTTCATAATTCGTCTTTTAATATCACAGTCTTTTAATGTCAATGAAAACAATAATTTATGAATTAAAACATCTTTTTTAACCTGACAGGAAAATATATAAACATAATTTCTGGATTGAGAAAATGAGGTGCAGTTAGCAGTGCTTTCTCAGTGCTTTAATACTTCATTTTAAACCGTAAACACAGTACCAATCATCATTTTGATTCCAGTGAATAAAAAGTTAAGATTACATTTATTAATCAGTTTTGAAGTCTGAAACCAAAATGATCCTTTAACAGCATTGCCAAATGAACAGGTCAATTCTAAAAAGCTAATCATAATGCCAAATTTTGGCCAAACTATAAAGTGGTTCTGTTACCATGGTACCAGAGTCTGTCTTTATGTTGGGTTTCTATTTGCCATAACAACCAAGGATTGCGTTACATTTAAACAGAAGTATACAAGGCTTGATGAAACTGAATATGGAGGATTCAGCATTTTTAAAGTCTGGGTTATAATTCCTTTTGCAATACAACTTCTACTGCATAATTTACAATGGCCTAAAAACTTTTTAGCAACAAAATTATATTTTAAAAATACCATCATCCCTACATGTTACATTAACTATAGACAACGTCAGTCTTTTATTAACATAGAAAAGTATAACTTTTCCTTGAAAAACTGTAAATAGTGACCATATTTCAATCACAGCTGTCCTGAATTTCTCATTATCAGCAGAACCTCTTTGTGCTAACAGTAAAAATGCAATGATTTTCAAAAAGAAGGCTGGAGAACCGGAATCCAATTAGTGACAAAATGGACTTTTTAAGCAATCACTGGATTTTTATATTGTTTTCAGGTGCAAAACATCTATTACATAAGTTAAACAGCTGAGAGGACATAAACTGCCAACTTGGCAAGATGACTTTGTTCCATAGGATTTTGATCCCTTCTAATACAACAATGGCATATAAACTGAGTTATGAAGAATTATGTCCATATAAATGAAAACAAACATAATAAACCTATAAGAACTTTAAAAGTTTTGTTTTTAAATATTCAAGTGTAATACTCCTGTAAAAGATTAAAACATATATTTCAACTCTATCAGATGTGTCCATTTCCATTTTCCCCTAAATTGCCATCAGTACATAGGTTCACTGGGCAGCCGAACAGCCCAACTAACTGGTCACGAAGAGAGATGATGCTATTAGTTTAAAAAAGAGCATGGATACCACGACATTTGTCCACATGGTATGAGACCCATCTTTGTATCCCTGAAGTAAGAACGGCCACTTCTCCAATTAAATTGCTCTACACGAAAGCAGCACTGCCCGTGGAGAGTTACTTCAAATATATAGCATTCCACTACTACAGATACCAATTCAAACATTAAAAAAAAATACCAAATCTATGTACCCGTGATCCTTTGTAAATCCTAAAATGTAGAAATAATCCTAGTTTTAATCAAGAATTATATTGGAATGAACTAAAGACATCTTTTAAAGTAATTTTAAGTGTACGCTTGTTATTACACTTCTACATAGATTATATAATATTGCTTGTGGACATAATTTGATCAATAATATATCATAATGTCAATCACTACAGTGATCCAGAATCTTATTCTAGCTATGGAGGAAGCTTAATTATTAAGCAACACCTTCCTAAAAAGCTTCTGAATTTCTGATTCATAAGAAAAATAAAACAAAGGAAAAGAGTATCTCTCATTGAAATAACACTGAGGTTCGAGCTTGGGCCCCCTTCTTTGTGTTCAACATAATTAACTCTCCAGGATAATTATGAAACATTTAGTCACATTAATAAATTACAGTCATCTTCAAGAAAACTCTGTGGGCAACTCTGGTGTTACAGTTGTGTATCTTGGATCCAACCTGGGGATGAAATCCTGAAAGTGTTTAGATGCATGAGTACCAAAAACATCAAGGACTTTTCGGTTCATGACAGCAAATCTACAAAACAGAGAATACAGTAAACAAATGTTAATGTAGTTTATAAAATAAAATAATTTACTTTAGTTGACTTATCTTTTGTGGGATGGGAAAGGTAGGTAACATGGCAAAGGATCTAAATTCAATGGCAGATTCAAGTCACATGAATGCTCTTCTTCGAAATAAACTGTCTCGTATCTTATTTAAAGAGATAATCCCCAGATCTGAAACCATAGATTACAATCATTATTTCAAACTCTTCTAGATAGAGTTCTTTCCACTAAACTGTATCAAATAGAAAATTAGGTTCATTATTATTTTTACGATTAATGAATTCACAGGAAACTAAACAATGAATGATCTAACATTACTGATGAGGCAAAAGCATTAAATGTAATTTCTCTCACAATTGACATCTTAATGTCTCACAATCAAATGAAAACACATTCAAATGTGCAAACATTTAATGACTACAAGGCAAATAGCATGTAGGTTTTCAAATGTCTAATAGACACAACACAGTAAAAACATACCCTAATGTTATCCATTACTTAACCTAAGTTATGTAACTTTTTTTTTTTTTTTTTTGAGACAGAGTCTCGCTCTATCGCCAGGCTGGAGTGCAGTGGCGCGATCCTGGCTCACTGCAACTTCCGTTTTCTGGTTTCAAGCAATTCGCCTGCCTCAGCCTCCCGCGTAGCTGGGACAATAGGCACGCACTACCATGCCCGGCTAATTTTTTGTACTTTTAGTAGAGACGGGGGTTTCACCATGTTGGCCAGCATGGTCTCGATCTCTTGACCTCATGATCCGCCCGCCTCGGCCTCCCAAAGTGCTGGAATTACAGGCGTGAGCCACCGCGCCCGGCCCAACATTTTTTAAAGACGCAAATTTAGCTAATGTACAGGAGAGACTTTCTGTGTCTCTGTGCTCATTCACAAGCATTTTCTTTCTGGAGAAAATAGCTGAATGAAATTAGTTTTGAAATCACTGGCAAGCAGTTATCCCGAGAGCCTATAAATGTGACTTTTAGTACTTTTCCAAAGTAAGTTCCGTTCCAAAATAATCAACTAGTTAAACTCATTAATGTGCAAAAAACTAAGTGACAAAAAAATGATTTAACAATAATAATATAAAGAATCTACAGTGACATGGATAAGAGGGAAAATTCTGAAGCCAGACTGCCTGGTTTATATTCCAGCTCCTTCATTTACTAACTGGGTGACTCTGGCAAGCCATCTAATCCCTTTGTGCATTTTAGTTTCCTCATATGTAAAACAGGGATAATAACAGTACCTAACTCATAGAGCTATTTTAAGGATTAAATGCATATTTATGTATACATGTATATTGTACATGTGCCTCTTAAAACCATATCTTGGACACTGTAAGCACTATACAAGTATTTGCTATTATTCTTAATAATGATAGTAATATGTGCAATTTATAAGTGCTACTATAAGCATCTTAATTTTCCTACAATCACAGAATGTATGTATTATTGTTTCACTGTAGAGAGAAAAAAACTTAGGCTCAGGAGGGTAAATAATTTTCTACAGAAACACAGCTGAAGGTACCAGAGCTGGAATCAAACTTAGGTCTGTCTGACTCCAAAGCCCATGCCTCCCAAAGAATTAGATGAAGATCAGCTGAGAAAACAAAACAAAGCAAAAATGATATATAAGGTAGAGGAAAGTATACTTACAACAAGAGGCAACACAATATGACTGTTTCCAAAATGGAAATCGGTTAATTATGTAGAGATGATTTTTAATGAATCTGTTTAATATTTTTAATCAAAAAGAAATGGCCAATGATTCAAAAAGTTAGACTTAATATTTATGTAGCAACTAATTAGTAGTTGGCAAATCAACATGATTATTAATCTAGACTACTTAAAATATCTATAATATTATAGGGAAAAGTATAGTCAGAATAAGGCTCATTCAAAAAAAAAACCCCATATTATTCTTTAAGTTACTCATATTTGATTTATACATATATACCTACTTTACCACTGAAAGAATATTCCCTCAAAAAGATAAAACCACTTATAATATTTTCACGAAAACTGCTTAGTCACTTACTTGCCCTTGGTGAGTCTTAAAAGGAACTTCCAGTAAGAAGGTCTCAAGTTCTGAACTTCCATGACAGCCTATGATTAATCAATTTGAAAATTCTTTTAGTAAAAACAAACATTATTAGCAGTCTTAGGCAATAGAATAGTTTTACCTCTATCTTTATTGCTCATTGTATTTTAAAACTGAAAGTGATGAAATACACAAAAGTATACTGATGCTTAAGTTGGTAACTATCAAGAATCTTTGTAAATATGCCTTCAAATAAAAATGTTGCCTTTGAAATAATAATTAAGTGAACAGTCATTATCAGGAGGCATTTACTGAGATATTGACATTTTATTAATTTTAATTAGTTTTTCAACCTGGCAGTATTTTGTGAGGCAGAGCAAATAAAAGTTTTCCTCAAAATTTTACAACAGCCCTAACACCATTAATGTCTATAATAATGGTTACAGAATTTAAAGAGATTGAACAATGCTCATATGAAACTAGTTCTCTCTCACCCTCACTCTGAATAATAGTGGAGAAATGCAATTATTTATATTTTTGCCTATTATCAGCATATGCCTATTATTCTTTTTTTAATCAAAAAATTAAATTGGGACATTCTTCCCAAGGGACTGGAATAATAATTTACTTATAAATTGTACTGTATTAAAACCTAAAAATCGGTGTAGTCATAAAAAGGACCTAGCCCATTAAGTTAACGTGTTTAAGATTAGAAGCTTGTAAGGTATCTTGCTGAAGAAACCAAAAACACAAAAACAAAAGGAAGCTTAAAATGTAATACTATAAATTGAAACGTTCCCAGAGTTTGTTTTTCCCCCATTTGATTAATGCACATCAGAAACAGGAATCATTCAATTTCTCATTTGAAAAAGCTATACTTACTGCCTGGAAGCAAATTGCTGTAGAGATGGAATAGATTATAGTATCTGCATGAGGAAAATAGGGAACCTTCCCAGCTTCAATGCCTTTGAAATACATTGTCTGCAAAAACAAGCATAAGACAAGAGTTATAAAAACATCAGCATTAAAAACATAGTTGAGCATTGTGCTCCCTGCCTACAACTATGTTTTCCACCTTTCTGAATCCTAATACTGCCTTCAGAGCTCAAACCATGTCACATTTATCATAATTATGTTAAGGGTCAACCCTTCCCTTTCCCTCATTGTTTTGCTCCAAATCCCAATTGCAAGTAGTAATACTTTTCTGAAAATTCAATAGCATTTTATTTCTGCTTTTTAAATGTTATTTATTCTTCAATGCTTTCTGTACAGTGCTCATGTACTCCCTTCCCTGTTAGATCTGTTCATCCTTCATTAATTTATTCAGTACAGATTTAATGGTGTCAAGTACATGCTTGACAAAATAAAGAACATAAACAGGATGAGAACTAAAAGGAAGTCACTGGCAGGGGGCAACAACCTTCTCTTCTTCAACTTTGCATGGTCTTCAATACCTACCCTAGACCATGGCATTAAAACATTTGCTAAGTAAATCTGGCTCTTTTTAAATTATATCCCAACTGAGTTGCCATAAAAAGAATCTTCATGATCTATGTAAGCTGCCATAACCAAAGAGCAAACAAAGGAAATGATAAGGTGAATACTTAACATACAAATCAACTCAAAAGTATATACTAAGGAGTAAATGTACATAATGTATATGAGAGTGGGCTTTATGAGAATTTTAAGGTACATACTGAGTTATAATCTATTTTGGAAACAAGATAAACAATTATACATTGGCCATTATTTTGAAAAAATATATAACAGTATATTGCAAGATACAGATATATTGTGCAGATATATTCATGTTGAAGAAAATTTGATTCTGCATCACAGAAATGTTAAGTGAAACAGCTATTTCCCAATAGATAGAATAACTGTGTTCCTAATTATTTATTATAAAATTTATTTAATAAACCAGATTCTAAGTCAACGAAGGATAGACACCATATCCTATGCTTCTATATTCTTTCCAGTACCTAGCACAGTAATGAGAACATAATATATACTAAATAAATATAAGCATTTGGCTCATAGATTCCAAGAAAACAATGGCCTATACAGCTGAATTTTATATCATTTTCACTGGACAGTAATAGAGCATTTTAATATAAAATTAACTTCAATCATAGAAAAATGTTTGTCTATTACAATAGAGCAATGAATTCCATAAAAGGACACAGCAAGCTCAAATTTCTAATATTCCTATTTTTTAAAAAAAAAAAAAAACCAGTCTGCATCAGCACAGTTTATATGCCAAATTTTTTTTTGCCAGGATCGGATATGGCCTGATGACACAAGAAACAGAGATACCATTGCTTGCCTTAAAAAACTCTGGCCACTTAGCTGTAAAACACTTTTTTTTTTAACGGAGTCTCGTTCCGTCGCCCAGGCTAGTGTTCAGTGGCCTAATCTCGGTCCACTGCAACCTCCGCCTCCCTGGTTGAAGAGCTTCTCCTACCTCAGACTCCTGGGTAGCTGGGATTATAGGCACGTGCCACCACACCGGGCTAATTTTTGTATTTTTAGTAGAGATGGGGTTTCACCATGTTGGTCAGGCTGGTCTCAAACTCTTGACCTTGTGATCTGCCCGTCTTGGCCTCCCAAAGTGCTAGGATTACAGGCATGAGCCACCGCGCCTGGCCTATAAAACACCTTTAATAAACTAGATCTCAATATTGGTTTCTTCTGTGTTAAAGAATATATTTTTGCCACCTACGGATTATTTTTTTTCTCTCACTTCCCTTTCCTCTCCATTAGCAAGTCTTGTCAACTCTACTCCTAAACATACAGCAAATCTGTGTAGTTCTCTCACCTCTACTGCTACCATCCTGGTGCAAGCTACCATCTCCTGACAGAAACTGTTCTCTCAGCTTCGGTCCTGCCTCCCTCTATATAACGGCTAGAATGTTCTTCTTAAAATGTGAATTAGATCCTGTCACTTCCATGCTTAAAACTCTTCAGTGGTTTCCAGTGCACTGAGAAAAAAAAAATTCTTTACCCCAGCTTCTAAAATCCTACATGATGTGGCTCCTGCCTGTCTTCCTGATTTCATGATGTATACATTCTCTCACTCTCTCGCTCGCTCTTCCTCTCTCTCACACACACATTTGGGTAAAGCAAGTAATTAAACAAGTTCAACAAAATGCATACTCTTAACTTTGAATTAGAAATGTCAATATGCTCCAAATGTATTTTGTCTCTCTAAAAACAAAAGGGAGGGAGATTCTCTAGCTGCGTTCACTGGGAAAGCCAAAAATCAATAACTAGCCTGGGAGCAAATAACCTCTAGCACCGGGACTGAAATCTTAAAATACCATTTTCCACTAAAACAAACTACTAGTTATTACAGAGAAGACTGATTCTATGTCTGAGGCAGAAAATGTCCCAGATGAGCCCGAAATATATTGTTTTATAGCAAGAAATCTATCAAAGATAATGGTGCTATGTTAAAACAAACAGGAGTCAACTTAAGGAAGCGCTCATGGACAAAGATGGGAACAATTTGAGTATAATAATTGCAATGCGTTAAAATAAATCAGTTAAATTTAAATTTTTAAATACTTTAAAAATAAAGACTCATAGGTCAACTTTGCAGGATGCTAAGGTTCTACCTCATTTTAAACACTGGTAATTAAAATGAAGCAATCAAACATTTTATTTTCACTTTCTGGAGCAACATATTTCAGAGTAACCAAATAGTTGAAAAGTAAAAATGCTTTTAGAACAATTTCAGCTAATAAATAGAATAAATAATAATAATATTTTCATCATTTTTCAACCCTTAATGAAATAATGAATCCCAGTGATAATCATTAACAGCTGCTAAAACCACTAGCTAAAAGGCTATTCGGGAACCTTAGGTTGGCTCTATCAATACCTAAGCCCACTGATCAATCTTAGCATATTTTTGTGCTTCATCATGTGATGCAACTGGAAGTTCACATACACAGTAAATGTGAAGTATGTCTGTTACCTCACAAAAAAATTTAAATCTGAATTTGCTTAGGCCTCAAGATCTAGTTAACAATTTAACAAATTCATGATTTAAAGAAACATGATTAATAACAGTGAGGATGCAATCAGCAAAATCCAGAATTTGGAAAATTCCATGAACTCATGACCTATATCTTCAACAAATAATTGCCAAGGAAGAAGGAGGAGTAGGAGGAGGCAGAGGTGGAGGAGGGGGAAGAGGAGGAAAAGCCATAGCAGCAGCAGCAGCAGTAGGGGGATAACTATTATAAACTAAAAGAAACTTTGTTTAGAACTTGATTAAAATAAAGTGATTGCAAAAAGATTATTAGATAATCAGTGAATTGGATATATTATATTACTATGGAATTACTGGGAGGGTTTTAATTTATGATAATGATACTGTGGTTATATTTTGGTGGTATTGTTGATTTGTTTGTTTTTAAGAAGCCTTTAGTCTTTATTCTTTAAGGAGTCTTTATGCTGAGTTTTTTAAAGTATTAAATGACATAATGTCTGGGATTTGCTTTAAAATAACTCAGTACCTGTGGGGTTGAGGAGTATAGATGAAAGGAGACTGGCCAAATGCTGATAACTGTTGAAGCTGCATGATGGGTGCATGAGGATTAATTACACTATTCTTTCTACACTTAATGTGTATTTGAAAATACACACACAAAGAAACACAGGGGAATTGACTTTACAAATACTTTCAGAGGATTAAAATTTATGTTTGCCATGGGGATATATCTTTGCTGCTAAAACAGCAGTTAAAATCTTTATATTGTTTGGAACTGTTCATGCATAAAAATTTCACTTACCTCTACCAATTTGGATGCTAAATACATGGAAATTGTTGTGCTTTTATAAAACATCATTGATATACCTGCCAAAAATCCTGAAACAAGAAATAAGACATAACTGATCAGATCACAAAGTATTTCTTTGCTACTACGTCATCAGAAATGTTAATTCACTTACGTAGAAAGAATCGGCACTACCTCTTGTTACAACACAATCAAGGACAGTACTACCCCAGGTCATGTTAAAATGGGGTGAGTTATTACTGCTTATTTTTAAATTTTAAAAATCGATCTTCCGAGTTAGAAATAACAGTTCTGATTTATGTATAACGAGAACTTTTACATTTATATTTTAACTTGAAAAAAAGGAGTGGTCTTACCAAATACAATTTAAAAAAAATAAGTTTTCAAAGGCTCTTGGTTATTTCTGATTTTAAGTGGAAATATTTATTCATCTATTCTTCTAATATTAAATAGCTCCAATAATTTTTAGTGCTATCATAATACTTCTCTCCATAGCACGGCTTTCATTCTATAAATGGAAAACCAAGGTAGGGGGAAGAGGGGAGGTGTCACAAACAAATAACTAAGATTATTCCTAATAAATACCTGATATATTTATCTATTTAATTTAATACATATATTGCACTTAGAGAAAATAATATTTCGATTTTTAAATAAAATGATTAAGTTCCCTTAAAAAGTTATTATGAAAATCTATGTCATTTTTCAGTGGTAAAAATAGAATTTTCAATGAAATCTACCTAAACTTCATTAATCACTTATATAGTATTATAAGGCTTCACGTTATTTTGTGACACATTCACTAGATGTCTTTTGTGATACGTTGGCTAGGATTTATGGCCTATGGCATGACAGATACCTAAGTCATTATATTGCCAACTCAAAACACCAGATGGCAACAGTGCCTTGACATGTTAAACATCACAAAGTATTTGGACAAGTGCCTCAACTGGGATTCTATTACAATAGAGAAAGGAAGATTCATGGAAATTGGATGAATTGGATGGTATTTCTGATTCATTCCTACCACTGATTAATACAATAAAAGCCATTCATTTTTTATTACTGCTTTACCAGCTATAATAGCATGTAGTTCATCATCTAAGTTTCTGATCCAGCGCAGGAAACAACTAGTACCCTAGTTAAGGAGAAAATACAATGACTTCAGTTATTTTATTTCTAGAAAAATAGCACAATACAAAAAAAAAACTATAATGAATAAATTCATCAAATTACCTTGCAGGCCAATTAGTGATCTTATCTAAATAAAACTGAATACATGACTGGAAAAATTATGAACCATAATATTTTATACAGTTGTTACTCTGTATAGACTCTATTAGGAAATTACACATCATATTTTTATTGCACTGATTTTTCAAAACAAATCCATAATTCCACTTTTGCCTAGCTATCGAATGCTGGAAAAGCATCCCATTTTAACAAGAACAAAAAGCTGGCTAAACTACAAATCTGGCAGAGAAAATATTTCTCAAAACTGAAAGTGAAACAGACTTTTTCCAGATATGTGAAAATCCATCAACAGCAGATCTGAGCTCACAGAAATGACACCAGATAAAAATTTATAAAATTTATAACTATAAAGAGAAATACAGAGTTCCGGAAATAGAAAAGTGAAAGTAAATTCAGAAGACATATTTTTCTTATCTTTACTTGCACTAAAAGTGAATTAACTATCTAAAACATGGGTCAGCAAACTATGGCTCACTAGCCAAATCTGGCCTGCCACCTGTTTTTATATGGCTCTGGAGCTAATAATAATTTTTACAGTCCTAAATAAATAAAAAATAAATCAAAAGAATGACAACATTTAGTGATGTAATAATTATATAAAGTTCTAACTTTAGTGTGATAAAGTTTTACTGAAACACAGCCACACTCATTCATTTATATATTGTCTATAGCTGCTTTCACACTGTAACAGAAGAGCTGGGTCGTTATGACAGAGACCATATGGTCACAAAGCCTAAAATAGTCATGATCTGGCTCTTCACAGAAAAAGTGTGTTGACCCCCGATCTAAAACAAAAATAGCAACAATATATTGTGGAGTGTATAACATACATAAAGATAAATAATAAATTTTAAATCCTATAACAAAGGATGGGAAGAAGAAATTGGAAGTATAGTGTTATAAGGTCTTATACTATATGTGAATTAGTATAACATTACTTGAAGATTGGCCAATATATTAAAAATGTATATTATACAATGTTAAGGAAACCACTAAATTAGAACAAGTATAAATAATAAAGCAATAGTGAAGATAGAAATGGAGTCATAGTAAAATATACGATCAAACCAGAAGGCCGAAAAAAAAAAGGAGGAAGAAAAAAAAAAAAGGAACAAATACAAAACAACTAGCATGAAAGTAGGTTTAAACTCAGCCACATCGTAAGTATAATACATTATATGTAAACAGTAAAAATATGCCAATTAAAAGACAGAGATTATCAGATTCTGTAAGAAAGAAAGGGCCAACTACATGCAGCCTAAAAGAATCCAGTTTTTCCAATGAAGACATAAAAATTAAAGTAAAAGAATGGAAACATTATGACATCAAATGCTAATCAAAAAAAAGTTGAAGTAGCTATATTAATATTAAACATAGACTATAAAACAAGGAATATTAACAGGGATAAAGAGGAACCTTACAAATTTTTTAAAAGGGGTCAGTTCACCAAGAAACAGAAAAAACAAGGTGTGTTTGCCTGCCTTTCTCTCAACATTCTTACAAAGATACTGTGGCATGGACAATTTGCTTCTGAAAAATCACATACAGCTTTTGAACACACCACATGAATATTTTCTGAAATATTTTGACCCAGTAGTATTTTCCTTAGTTTAATACCATTTGTTTGTATTACCTACATAAATAGTAACAGAAATGAAAAATTAAAAAGCAAAACAAAACACACTCTGAGATATGCTAGATGGTAGAGAATAACCAATCTGGGGCTAAAAATGTTGGAGATAATCCACATCTGAACAGTTAAGAGTTTATGTGAAGAATAAATACAAACACTAGAACATGAGACATTTTTAAAAATATGAATATAAACATGCAACTACCAGTAATCTGCCCTTAACTCTTATACATTCAAATATGTTAGTAATGTTTCCTAGTCAAGCCATATTGAACATGTTTTTAATATTAGTAATATTTCATAACAAATGATTCATTATCTACAGTTTATGACTCCTTGCCATTTCAAAATACTTTATCCATACCTACCTTTTATGAGTAAATTTTTACAGAAAATGACACTGACCATGTTACCCTAAATAACTCCAGAATTCAATTTTCCCATCGATTTTCTCTGAGTTTAACAACAAAAAGTGTGTATTTGTGTAGGTATATATATACATATATACACATAGAATATATATTCTTCTTTCAATACATTTACTAAAATATAGATCAAAGCTCAAAGAAATAAAGTATGAATAAAAAACATATTTATAATTATTTTATAGACAGAGGGAAGATAAATCTCATTACAGTGTACACACTGTACACACACAAAAAATGCACACCCCTTTAATATCCCTAATTCATTAGTCAGACATATTGGAATACCTGCTGCATGTTCCTGCAAAATGAGACACAATCCCAGTGCTCAAAACACATATCTTTCATAGAGTAAAATTAAGGCAAAAATGAGCAATTTGTGATTGTAGATTAAAAACAAAAACAGAAATCTGGTTTTTTCACAGTCATACAGGCTGGGAGTTCAAAGATCAAGGTATGCTCAAGGTTCCCTCCTCCTGAGTTCTCTCTCCATGGCTAGCAGATGGCCGCCTGCTCCCTGTGTCCTCACATGGTCATTCCTCTGTGTGTGTCTGTGTTCTAATCTCCTCTTTTTCTTTTTAATTTCAACCTTTATTTTAGATTCGGGGCATACATTTGTTACAGGGGTTCATCGTGTGGTGTTGAGGTTTGGGGTATGATTGATGCCATTACCCAGACACTAGTTCTTCAGTCCTTACCTCCCTCCCTCCCTCCCTCCCTCCCTCCCTCCTCCAGTAAGCCCCAGTGATTTCTGTTGTCATCTTTATGTCCATGTGTTAGGTCAACTTTAATTAACACACTTAACCATTTAGAAACTATATTCAGACGTAGAATCTTTTAAACATTTAATAAAATATCATTTACATATTAGTGATTCCATGATACAAAAGCCAGTCTCTTAAAGTTGCAGAGTACTAGGTTAAAATTGATCTCTACATATATGTTTAGGTGTGGGCTTATATACGTGTGGGCACTTTTATAGGAACATACAGAATGGGGTGGAAGACTGTGAATGCTGGTTATGTGAGACAGTGTAGCAAGAAATGTGAGTGGGTGGAAGAAGGAACATAAGTCATTACTTATGTAAGTTACAACAGCAAATCCTCACTGATTCTATCAAGTGTTGACTTCTGCTAGAAAGGTCTGAAATATGCTTACATTAATAACTAGGCAGTAAATATGATTAAAAAAACAAATAAATCAGGCATATTAATATCATTTTTGATGTTGGAAATATCAAAAAAATTCATATTTCCTGAGTGTCTATGTATTGAACGAGTCTGACGTTTAATACTATACATAAATGCAAACATGTCTACACATTCGAGTATATTAAATAATATTTTAAAAGAAGAAATTTCTCCATCCTTACTTCCCAATATATTGTATATATTTGGTTATGTCAAAATATTTACGAATATTCCAGAAAGAAGCATTAAAAAATAAGTGAACTAAGGCCATCTTTCATTCTAATAATAGCCATGTTATTTATTTCCCATTTTTCTTTCCTCTTCTAAAAGTCTTACCTTGTATATACTAACAAAAGAGCCAAGAAAAGCTCCAAGCTGGAAGTTTTCTTTATTGTAAAAGAGAGAAATTAGCCGGGATGGCTGTGTAAACAGATGCCTAAATGCAGAGGGGATTCGGAGGCAGCACTGGATCAAGTACCCCACACTAAACATTCTGATGAAACCCTAGAGGAAATTGGGAAGAAAATCTGATTTACAGACAAATTTTGAACTTTTTAATAGAATATGAATTTTACCATCTCAAAACAGAAAGAAGACAAAACAAATTTAATCTAAGTTTATAGCACAGCAATTTTCAAAATAAAGCCTTAAAACCTCAAGCAATCATTTTAAAACAATTACCTTAAAAATAAGGGTGAAATCTTGGAGTGAGTTTACTTTCTTTGATTTACAAAGACTTAAAAAGTCTCACAAGCACTGTCCAAGCTGGCCTATGCACCAAAATTCCATTTCTTGACATTTTGTTGACAATAATCAGGATTTTAAATTCTTAAACCACAAATGAGTTTTAGATACAAAAGCACTTCCTAAACCACAAATGAGTTTTAGATACAAAAGCACTAACATTACAAAAACTACTTAGTAAAATGAAATGCTCTTGAAAATTTTAACAGAAGACTGTTCTTAATGATTAGCATGAGTAGGGATTATTTTCACAGAAAAACATTTTCATTATTTATTCGGATCTTTGGTGCTAACTTTTAAAACGGTCAGGTAAGAAGAACTTCCAGGGGGCGAGGGGTGCGGAATTATATCCAGGTTTTCATTCCTGTGCTCCACTATGTCCGGCTAAAACATCTCTAGAGAATAGTAGCTTTAAGGTATATTAAACTAAACTTGAAAAACCTAACCCACTACAAATCTATATTTGCTGTCAACATTTCTCTATATTTCCTTCAACTGTCCATAGTGCAAAAGAGATCTTGGGAGGATGACTATTATTGGTCAATTTCATTTTCATATTTATGAAGATGAATTTTAGATGAGACACTAAAAATTCAATATTAATATTCAGAGTGAAAAATTCCAATTAGCACAAAACATTAACCCCAAAAAATAGTATTTTCTATACAATCATACCAATACATTGTTAATACTGGTGTCCCATCCTCCTCCACTCTACCCCGAATAGAATGGGAAAATATCTACTCTTAGCAGCACATGCCCAAAAGTCAGGTTTGTATTTTCTGGACTGCAGTTTTCTTTTCTAGAAATAATTTAATTACTATGAGGAAACATTGGTCAATTTACCTGAAAATATCCATTATCTTATTAAAACATAAAATCAAATTGTCCAATCAATTACTGTGAATTCTCAAGCATTTGCTTAACTGAAATTGCCTAGTATTTTTAAATGCATGAAATGGTCACACTTTTATGTTGCCATTGATAACTTTATAATGATAATCTAAGGATTTAGGGATTAAAATTACATTACAATCTTTTTCATGCTATTTTCAAAAGAACTATTCATCCACTCATTAATGTACTCAAGAAATATTTGTTGAATGTTATCTGGCAAACATTACACTAGATGCTGGGGATAACAGAGAATAGGAGGACAAAGAGTCCTTGCCTTCATAGAGCTTTCATGCTCATTAGCGGAAAAGAAAATAACTAAGTAAACAAACATAAAAGATTATAAGTGTTATGAAGGAAGTAAGACACTAGGATACACATAACAGGGCAATCTATATTAGATTAAATGTTAACGGCAGACATGTAAATGATGTGACATTTAAATAGACCCAAAAGAAGAAGAAGCTAGCATGAGAAAAACCTTTCAGACGGCCCGGACAGAAAACATAAAGCCAATAAAGAGGTTGGCAGGTATAAGGAACCAAGAAAATGTTAGTGTGAATAAAGCACAGCATGTTGAGGGCAATGTCATTAACATGAATATTTACTCAGGGATGTAATTTAACACATGGTGTAATTAAGCCTGTGGAATAATGAGGTGCACCGTCAAGAAATTTCACTACCATGTTTACGGTGTAAGTTCCTCACCCACAGGTCTCCGGATAGTTTTACTTTCATGGTATGATACAGTATTCCAATTTACACATAAACTGCCAAGTTTACAGTACTGGTACACATTTGAAAGAATCACTAGATTTTTTACTGCTTGGAAATTCTCACTAACTTTCTCAAATAATTTTTTTAATATCACTCCCCCACTCCAAAATTCTCAAATACCTCTGATTTAATCTAAATGCTTCTATTAGTTCCCCATCTAAAGTTTTCCTTAGAACTTCAGTCATGTTCAGCTGGAAGAAATAATAAATCCAGGTACCAGCTGACTTGGACTGCCAGCAATGCTACTATTTTTTGTGGGGGCGGGGGGGGCACTTTAAATTGAGGCAGGAAATCAAATTTGGAAAGTGTACCAGAAAGTATTGCACACTGAATAAAAAAAAAAAAAACAAAAAAACTCTACTGCTTTATCCTTGGTCTTTTTGGGGAATTGTGAAGCTAAGTGTAGTCTGGGCAAATAGCACCATCAACACTGGGCCACAGATGTTTACCCTCATGAGCAGTAATGTGGGACAGTTCCTCCTTCTAGAGTAACCATAAAGGGGTTGTCCTGCTCTTCTTGTTATCAACTAAGTAGAGACTAAAACTTGTAAAAAGAACATAAACTTTCTACAGCATTGAACTGTTAGAGCACCATTCAAAACTATGGAACTTGGCCGGACGTGGTGGCTCATGCCTGTAATCTTAGCACTTTAGGGGCCGAGGCAGGCGGATCACCTGAGGTCAGGAGTTTAAGACCAGCCTGGCCAACATGGTGAAACCTCATCTCTACTAACATACAAAAGTTAGCCAGGCATGATGGCGGGTGCCTGTCATCCCAGCTACTTGGGAGGCTGAGATGGGAGAATTGCTTGAACCCAGGAGATGGTGGTTGCAGTGAGCCAAGATCGCGCCAATGCACTCCAGCTTGGGCAGCTGAGTGAGACTCTGCCTAAAAAAAAAAAACTAAGGAACCTGCAAGCAGGTGGTGCCACCTGTGGCATGCTACTGCAAAGAAAATAACTTCCTTCCCAGAAGTGGTGGTGATGGGGGAAGGGAGGAGGGACAGCACAACAGCATGGTGGGAGAGAGAGACATACTAGTACACAGATCCACTAGGGAGTCGGGAATTTATGCCAGTGGGCACAGCTAGCTCTCTTAATGTAGAGTAACTGTGGACATTCTCCTGTTTACCTCAATGTGTTTAAAAAAAAAAAAAAAGTAATAGCTTTGCAAGTCCAAATCTAAATGC
The DNA here is from genome assembly GCA_963573385.1 of Cacajao melanocephalus. NCBI lineage: Eukaryota > Metazoa > Chordata > Mammalia > Primates > Pitheciidae > Cacajao > Cacajao melanocephalus. Next base: position 146,837 of record CAUYLG010021880.1, read on the forward strand.
CACTATGCCAGATTGGGCACAGTGTATACGGTGTATGTGTGTGAGTGCTGATCCAGCTAGCACACAGCACAGTCTGGGGGTCTTGTTCTAGGATGTAGTTCTAATGAGGACACATTACAAAGTATAAATTTTAATGATTTTATGTTTCCTTGCTGCTGTTATCCCATCTTATCTTCTATAAGTTTTAAATAAGCCAATTTTTAAACAAGCTAATTTTTAAATTATTTAAGGATCTGGTAAGTGAATATTGAAAGCTAAATTGCCACTTATTGTCATAAATTTCTCACTCTTGAAGTCAAATTCAAAGAATGATAGCAATTATTGTCAACTTTTCCTTTTATTTTTAAATTATTTCTAAATAAATAAGTTATTTCTATACCCATTCCCTATTGTTAATAAAGTACATACTTTATTATACTTACTTTAATGCAATAAGAGATGCAATTATCTTCATAATGTTTGCAACATCTATGCCTTGGTCCATGTTTGCATCTGAAATTGAACCAAAAAAATATTAAACTAATTATAATTAAAGTGTATATATGCATATGTTTGTATATGTTTGTAGATCTATTTAAAGCTTTCTAACCAAAAAAGAAAAAAAAGTAAAGAAAAGAAAAGAAAAAGAAAAGAAAACATTACTCACTTACTTCTAAACGTGTCACTTTTGGTGTTTTAGGACATACAGAAGCAAGAATAACAGATATTTTTGCTTTTTTTTATTTGCTGCTTACCATCTGACACATTGTATAAAATATCTGACTGCAGTCAAAATACTTGAATGTAGAATAGAGAAACCACACTCTTAAGTATTTGTGATTAAATCCGAAAAAAATGTATGTATTAGGTATATACTCTGCCAAGTCTTTTGGAAACTTTAAATTGCTTATTATAGAGTAAAATGGTAATAAATCATCCATGAAGTCAGTACTTGAGCAAAAGTCATAATGAGAATATGCTCAGGTTACAAGAATTTATACTTAATTAGATTTGAGAGAAAACATCTGGAAAAGAAACATGATATAGTATTAATATTCAAAATTCAGTTGAAATAAATATAGAAATAGAGATCATGTGGTAATTCAAAAGTAGGTAATTTGTGATTTAATTGTAAACCACTTAACCCTCTAGTATTTAATAAATATTTCTGCTGTGAGGACTACTGTTCAAGATGCACTCATTTTAATTATTTAGTATATTGAATCCAAGATTATTTATTCACCCTAGGCATAAAAAAGTAAGAGAATATCTAAGAATATCTAACATAGGTCTAGCTCTCTCTCTCTGAGGGTTCATGTTCTAAAATAAGCAGTCTTTATAACTTCTTTCAGACTGTAGCTAATTAATTATTTTCATGGTTGAACCACATGAATGTTTTCCTGTTTATAACAGTAACTTATAGAGCAATGTTCTTGCTTTGCACCTCTCCAATCCCATTCGCAAACTGATTAGCAAGACCTTTACAGAAATCCAATTCTGCACAACAGCTGGAGCATAAAGCCTTTCCTAGTCAAGGGTGACAGCAACAATTCAGTTCATACTGGCCATAGCTCTTCTATCATTAGAATGATAAGGCATATCTGGCCATGTGAAGTTGCTGAGTGATTAAAGCTGGAGGCCTGAAAAGCAGTGAATAAGAGAAGGACTGCCCCATGCAAGCCGTCACTCTTCACACTTCTAAGTGTCCCCTTCAAAGACATTTCTCAGCCATTGCTACCAGAACTACACTGAAATCATTAAGCTTCCTTTGCTTTTGGTTTTTTTTTTTTTTTTTTTTTTTTAGAGATGGGGTCTCACTCTGTCACCCATGCTGAAGGGCAGTGGCATGATAATGATCATAAATCACTGCAGCCTCAAACTCCTAGGCTCAAGCAATCCTCCCACCTCAGCCTCCTGAACAGCTAGGACTACAGGCACATGCCACCACACCTAGCTAATTTTTAAATTTTTTAGGGACATGGTTTTGCTATATTGCACAGGCTGGTCTCAAACTCCTGGCCTCAAGTGATTCTCCAACCTCAGCCTCCCAAAGTGTTAAGTTTCACAGCTGTAAGCCACCATGCCTGGTCTAAACTTTCTTTGCTAGTGAAGTTAAATCCTGCTCTCAACTGTACCGTCAATTAGTCTTTCTTAGTCACTTCATAGAAATGGATTCCCAGGTCATGGACTGCTTGTCTCCTGTATTATTTGCTTTGCTCCTGTATTACTCTGCATCTGCTTTCATACCAGTGGGCCCACTGAGGCTACTCTGATATGTTCTGCCATGACCTGATCAATTCAGATGCCCAAGGCATCATTCACCCATGTAATTCATTCTTTGCATTCCCCTCTGATTCCTGTTGAAATTATTTCCATTAATAGGATCCTTTCTCCCTTTTCTCCACTGAGGTAACCTATACCTATTTTTGAACTAGTTTAATAAATTCAACTACCATAATTATTCCTGTTATCTTCTAGATGTGGTGTATATTAAGATGAAGACAAAATCTTTAAATTCAATAAAAATTTGAGTACCCACTCTGCGCTCATATTTTACGTCAGGCAAGTTCATAGATGTTATTTCATTTAATGCTCACGGCAATCCTTAACAGAGATCATTAACCCCAGTTAACAGATAAGAACTTGTAAATGCACATTGGTTAAATCTCTCACCCAAAGTTACGATGCTGGTAGAGGGAAAATAACAGTGAAATATACATTTTCTAATTTCTTAAAGGAACTCAGTTCCCTATAATTCAATGATCCCCAGCCATTTTGGCACCAAGGACAGGTTTCATGGAAGACAATTTTTGCACGGACTGGATGGCGGGGGAGGGGGAGGTTTGGAATGAAACTGTTCCACCCCACATCATCAGGCATTAGATGCTCATAAGAGGCACACAACTTAGATCCCTTGCCCGTGCAGTTCACAATGAGGTTTGTGCTCCTATGAGAATTTAATGCCACTGCTGATGTTACAGGAGGTGGAGCTCAAATGGTAATGCTCACTGACCTGCTGTGTGGCTGGGTTCCATCAGGCCATGGACCAGTACTGGTCCATGGCCCAGAGGATGGTCACCCTTGCTATAATTGATCCCCTAACTTTCTTTATTGCCTACTCATTCCACCGTCTCTAAAATATCAATACCAAGATTTTATTTATTGGCTGATAATCTAATTTCAAACGATTAATTTTCTTAAATATCTACACTAGAAATATAAATGAAAATTTGTATGAAACATGAAAACTTCTTTTTATAATACACAAATAAAACATTTCGGTTTGAGAACCCTAAAAATTTTCACTCTTACAAAATATCCTTTACTTAAGGTTTGCTCCTTATTATTCTTTAATCTTCTTGAATTTTTCTCAGGAATTTTGCTTTCTTCTTTCCATACTTTGCACATTAAATCAGCACATATTAATCAGTTTCCTGAAGTTCTCCATCACAGCCTCCTGTAATTTTGCCTGGTTTGAAATACACAAGTATTCCAATTTTATGCAAGCCTACTTTAAAGGCATATGATGGTCTACAGTCCTGCCAGAAATAATAAATAATATTCACTTGCAATTGTGTGCCTTTTACAAAATTCTACCCACAGTTTCTGGTGAAAAAGGATCATCATTACCTGAATAGAAAACAAAAATACCTTGGCATGGTACAAATATCATATGAAACAGTGACAAAGTGGGTGAAAATATCAAGATAAAAAGCTCACATTGAATCCACGAGTTTCCTAAGTAGACCAATGATATTCATTCTTCTGGATTTTTCCTCGAGTTGCTCTCTCTTTTGTTCCACTTTTGCATATGCTGCCTCTGGTGAAAAAGAATGTGTGGGAATTTCTTCCTTCCCTACAATGAACCTAAAGAAAAGAGCACAATGTAAGGCATTTTTCACCTAAAAAAAAAATCAATGAGGGGAAAAAAGAAAAAGACTTTGCTTATAAACAAATACACTTTGGCAAGTATCTTATCATTTGAAATAGTATTTTCACAGTTTACATAAAATGTAATCATCCTATGAAGAAAACAGACTTTCAAAATCTGAATACTCAAAAAAAATTAATAGTCATTTGTTTGATAACGCAGGTATTTTAAAATTGACCAAATAAAGTACACAGCACTTTTCTGAAGCACCTGTGAACTTAGGACACTGCTCTTTAAACATACAGCTTAGAGTTTTTCAAAAGAAACAGGTGGACTTGAGAATATTATTAAATCACAAAATTTATATATTTTTTCTTCAATTTGGCTAATAGTTACAATTGAATGAGTTTCTCATTTACAGTAAAACTCAACATTTATACCTAATGTCACTTTGTGTCATCAACAGCTGCAGCACACTAGGTCATCTGTATACACACAGGCAAATCGAGGCCAGTATAGAACAGGAATCAGAAAACAGTCAAGATTCCCCAGGTCCTCATATTATTTCATTAGAAAATCTGAAAGTCACTGTTATTCTAATCTACTTACTTTTCTTTGGAAAAACAAAATATCTAGAAAAGAATATCATCCCTATTTCATCAAAACTAGACTACATTTTTCCAAAGTCAATAATAGAAAATATTATCACCATTAGATATCCCTCAAGAAGTATCCTTTCTCAGAGTTTGCCGTATCACTGTTTACACCTATCCTGTAAGACTCATGGCTCATATAAAGAATAACTAAGCTTTCCCAAGGCAATACTACCTTCCAAGCTTTCAGAAAATATAGTAAAACACAGATAGAACAGGATCAATAATAATACACTAAAATTCTAGAACTTGAGCCAGGCACAGTGATGAGCCATAACCCTGGCATTATGGGAGTCAAGGCAGGATGATCACTTGAAGCCAAGAGTTCAAGAACAGCCTGGTTACCACAGTGAGACCCCCACCTTAACAAAAAAATTAAAAATCAGCTGGGCATGGTGGTGTAGGCCTGTTGTCCCAGCTACTTGGGAGGCTGAGGTGGGAGGATTGCTTGAGCTCAGGAGTTAAAGGCTGCAGTGAGCTATGATCATGCACTGCACTCCAGCCTAGGCAATACAGCAAGTACAGTAACTGCCTGTCTCTTTTTTAAAAAAAAATCTGTAACTTGAGACCTGTGACAAACAGAATATGGAACTGTAAATATTCAGAAAGAAAGAAAAAGCTGTTACTACCAACAACTGCAACCTATCCTGTTCAGACAACTTTGGTAAAATATCTAACTTATCAAATCGTAAGGGGTATGCAAGGAGTTTGTCTGTCACCAGATGGCAGCTGTGCATCTTTGGTAGCTGTCAGTTCAAATGAAGTTGTTTCTTACTTGCGGGTGTACATAAAGAGTTTAAGATCCGTACTGCTGTTATCAGCAACAAAGGTAAAACTATGTCAGAACAAATACAACAGTTTCTCTTATACGTTTCATAATACTGTTGTTATTTTGGCCAGGACTATTTCAGATTAGAGGTTACTTCCCTGGAGAAGCTGACCCCGTCCTAGGCCAGAATAAGTGAGTGATTTTTCTTCTGTGCTAGGAGACCCCAATTAACCCCCAGTACAGTAAAGTATGTGCCATTTTAGCATTCTACCCCTACTCAACTGTGAGGTCTGTGAGACCATGTACATCTTCTTTGCTATTATAACCCAGCATCTAGCACAGTGTCTGGCACATGGTAAATATTTAATTAATACATATTGAATGAATGAATATAGTAACAGCTAGCATTTTCTGAGCATATCTTACATGACAGGCACAGTGCCAACTAAGCCTTTGACAAATATTAATTGATTCATTAATCCTCACCACAACACTATAGGTGTCACAATTCCCATGAGAGGTTAAGTATCTTATCTGCAACCAATAAATTACCATTAATTATTTGAACCCAGAATTGTCTGACCTAAAGTCTGGTTTCTTAATCACTAAGCTACATATATTTCTAACTACGTTTTAAACTATGATGAATCAGGCTAGTGCCCCTTTCAGAGTCTGACACTGGCTTTTCTCCTGCAGTTGTGTCCTTGACACTATTCTCATAACTTTTACTGTTATCTATATACACTGATAATTTTCAAGTCATCCTACATACAATTTCCAGAGGAAGCTTCCTAAAGTGCACATCTGAACTGACAACAAACATCCTTAAAGAATTTCAAGGGCTTATGGCCTACTGAATTGAATACAAACTTCACGCTTAAAGCAGTATCAGCTGCAGAGTGAGGGCACAGAATATGAAAGCATAAATGCTCACTATAGGAGTGATTATTATGTACAACTAAATGAACTACTTGACATTCTCCAAATAAACCATGCATCTGTATTGCTCTTCTTATCTGAATCATTCTTCCCTATATCTTTACTAAAAATCTTATTTGTCTTTTAAAATCCATCTTAAATGCTCCTTCCTTCCACCCTGTCCTTCCCACCCATCTCCACGGGAAGAAAAAAGTATTACTAAGTTGTGTATTGTAGAACCCTTAACTTCTATTATCACAATTGGGTTTTTCTAGTCTATAAGTAATTTTGTACAACTTTCCTGCTTTCTTCTCTCCATTTGCTCCTATCCACCGCTTGGGGAAAAATACTAGGTTAGGTCTGCCTAAAATATATTCTTGAGCTAACCTACACTTCTCTTTTGCAACATTCGGGACAATTATAATTAATACTGTCTTCCCCACTAGACCATAAGGCCTCTCTGAGGACAGAGACTATATCTGACTCATTCCCCAGTGTATTCTCAACGCTTAGTACAAGACCCGGGGCAGAATAAATGTATACTAAATATATCTATCAATGCATGTTAGCTTTGTAGCTCCTGTATTATCTCACACTTGTTGAGGAGTGCTGATATGGTTAGGCTCTGTGTTCCCAACCAAATCTCATCTCAAGCTGTAATCCCCACATGTTGAGGGAGGGACCTGGTACGGCGTGACGGGATCATGAGGGCGGTTTCCCTCATGCTGTTCTCATGATAGTGAATTAGTTCTCAGGAGAGCTGATGGTTTTGAAGTGTGGCACTTCCTCATGCTAGCTCTCGCCATCTCCTGCCACCTTGTGAAGGAGAAGACAACTTCCCCTTGGCCTTCCACCATAATTGTATGTTTCCAGAGGCCTCCCTTGCCAAGCAGACTGAGTCAATTAAACCTCTTTTGTTTATACATTAACTAGTCTTGAGTAGTATCTTTATAGCAGTGTGAGAATCAGACTAACACAAGTGATTTTTAAAAGGGTGCTAAACTGAAGTGTTTTTTTGTTTGCTTTTTTTTTTTGAGACAGAGTCCCACTCTGTCACCAGGCTGGAGTGCAGTGTGATCTCAGTTCATTGCAACCTTCACCTCCCAGGTTCAAGCAATTCTACTGCCTCAGCCTCCCAAGTAGCTAGAATTACAGGTGCCCACCACCACACCTAGCTAATTTTTGTATTTTTAATAGAGATGGGGGTTTCACCATGTTGGCCAGGCTGGTCTCTAACTCCTGACCTCAGGTGATTTGCCCACCTTGGCCTCCCAAAGTGCTGGGACTACAGGTGTGAGCCACTGTGCCCGGCCTGAAGTATAGTTTAATATTTTAAAGTTTTTTAGTCTATGTCTAATTAGGAGACATTAAACTGGAGTACTTTGTAAATATTTGTCCTTTGTGGATAAAGGACAGTTTTCCTCTGCGTGAACAATGTATGTTTTCATGATACAGCAATTATGATCTGTATGAGATGAGAACTTCCTTAAGCCATTTTACGATTGTATTCATTTAAATCTCACCATTCTCAAATGTATCAAGCACTGAGTATCTTTTCCTTACCAAAGTTTAATACTGTCAGGAAGTCATATTAAATTGTACTGCAATAAGCATTTTTCTTTCCACTTCCCTTTGTAATTAATATTAAATTTTTCACTTTTGACATGCTATAAATTTACAGCATACATCTGCAATAAAAATCAGGACAGCCAGGACTGCAAAGAGGTTGCAGGAAAGATATATCAGATAATACTTTCTGAAAGCCTACAAGAAGCACATACATTAACTCACATTATTTTTTGACAATGAAACTTGACAATAAAAAATACATTTGGCTTTTAGTAACATTCTTCTGAGAATCAACTTTGTAAGTTTGAGATTAATTAATCTGCAACGTGGTGAATTCATATTCACCATAAATTCAAGAAATAGCCACATTTCTTGAATCCATATTCACTACACAGCAGATTGATTATGAAATAGAACTAAAATGAAACAGAATTTGCTTAGTGGAAGGAGATACACAAACATATGATGATTCACGATATTTAACAATTTTCTTGCTAACAAGAATATTAGGAAGAATTAATAAACTTTTTTTCTAGAATATTTTTCTGGAAAATTTAAGCGCAAATAGTTCAAACTAGCCCTTTGTTAAAAGCGGATTTGAAGAAGAGACACAAAACCATCTGACACATTTTAAGTTTTTGCAAGAATTCTGGGAGTCTAAGGAGATGTAGGAAAACAAGACTAAGTTTTTCCTTTTCTTTTGAAAACCTAACTTTTGTTTTTGTTATCAATTTTAAACTTAAAACAAAATGCTTTCTAGTCAATGTAACAACAAAAACTTTATTTTCTAATAAATTTCATGATTACTGAAAAATAACAGTAAAAAAATTACTGTTTATTATGAGTTAGAAAGTTATTGTTCCCACAGAGTTCTCACAACCAAAAATATCATATAGTAGACTCCACTTGTTCCCTCCCAAACCAGTTTTCTTGCATGCCATGTGATTTTTCTGTTAATAGCACCTTCTTTCAGGCACTTTGGTTGTCATTTTCATTCATTGCAAGTCTTACCTTTTTCTCCTTCTCTTTAATCCTTCCACTGTCACCCAAATTCTAGTCCTTATTGTCTTTATATCTTCTGGTTCTCTCTTTTTAATGTCCCAAATACTGCAGCCAGACTAATCTTTCTGAAACACTGTCAACTACCCTGCTCAAAAAGCGTCAGTAGCTCCCTACTGCTGACATTATCAAATCCAGGTTTGTCTTTTTTCACCCCTGGGTCTTCCATGATCTGGCCCTACTCTACATTATCAAAAAAATATATTTCCTAATAGAAACTTTTCATACCAATTAAGTCCATTTTCTCACTGTTACCTCACACTTCATGTTTACAATTTTCACTCTCTTGCTAATATTATTCACTTCCACCCAGAGCACACTTCCTCTTCCCTGTAGTTATCGAGAGCTATCCTTAAAGTACAGTTGAAGGCATATCATCTATGAGAATAGTAACAAAAATAATAGCCAACATTTATTGAGTACTTACTACATGCCAGCCACTGTTTGAAATATTTTTCACGTATTAACTCATTTGATCCTCAGAATAACCCTGAGACAATTATATAAAAACTTTTGCTAGTACTAAAGCTTTCCCTAATTTTTCCCTCCAATACTTGCAGTAAAAACCATACTACTAATCTCACCAAGCATCTAATCCAAAGAATTTATAGATTACAAAACAGGCAACATTCATGATATAAACTAGACAAACACTGGGTACAGAGTCAGTATATGTGGTTAACGTGTGTGATGCTAAACTAGACAAATATTCTAAGCCTCAGTTTTTTGATCATGTTACACGGGCATAAAAATACACATCTCACAGAACTGTTGCAAAAATTCAATTTTCTGATCTATGTGAACATTCTTGGTGAACTATAAAATACAATGCTAATGCTACCAACATTCCTACAGTGTATGCACCATATGCCAATTGCTACCCTAAGAGATGAGCTATGAGGTTAAGAAAAAAAAAAAAGACTCTAGTGATGCTTAAAATTGAATCTGTTTGACAGTGCATGAGTCCTGCCCTAAAGCAAACCCATAATCTGGTACCACACAGTTAAATACTTAACTTTGCCGTAATTGTTCAAGTGCAGCTCTGTCCTTCCAAGCTCCCTGAAGTAGGTTCTTGCATTTCTTTTCTAACACCCCACAGTAGAAAGCACACAATAGGTCCAAAAGAAGTAGCTGATTAATTTTTAGGGGGAAAAAATCTGACAAATTACTCTTTCAGTGAGCTATCTATCTGCAGGCTTGGAAATATCTTTGTGAATTCTAAAATTATTTTCAGTTTAAAAGTTGAGTCGGTAAATAGTCATTGTAATTATGTATAATTTTTTAAGTTAACTTGTAAATTCTCTCCCAACATGAAAATGAATGTTACTTACCTAAGTGCAGAAAATGTAAATCCTTTCAAACCATCTTTGCATCTAAAACAATAAGAATTTATGATCATAAAATATTTTTAGATATAAGTAGCATATTATGTAACAGATTTTTTTCTGGAAATAATGTTTTAAAAGAAGAAATTCTTAAGGCAACAATTTAAACATTATGAATGGTCAATAGAGCAACAAGCAATGAAGCAAGTTACCTCACAAAAATGATGAATATGATAATGCCTTCCTATGTCACATTAACAGTGCTTAGAGCTCAGCTCTCAGGCAGGTTGAAGAGAGCCTTAGGTAAATCTAAGATCTCCATCTGGACTTAAAATGAGGGCTGGGAGTAGAGCATTCTCCAGTCTACAAATCCCTGGGGGACCAATTTGCTGAGAAGAAAAAGACCACATACACCTGCTGGGTGTTCTATACAGATCAATTCAAGGCCTGACTTCATCCTACCTATTAAATCAGTGAATGAACACTATTCATAACATAGAGTTGACAGACACAAAAAGGTTTGAGGTTTAGTTCAACAGTTTTAATTTCTGATTAAGCTCAATTAGAACAGATCACACAGCATGAAGAACAGAGCTGGGGTGAGGGGAAAGCAGAAAGAGAGGACTCTAAATGGTATTTACTGAGTGCTTACTATTGCTGGGCACTGTTTTCAGCTCTTTATATGTGTTGTCTCATTTAATCATATCACTAAACTCTATGAATAGAGGTTTTACTCTATTCCATTGCTACATACAGGCTCAAAAAAAATGCAATAACTTAGGTCACAAAAGTAATAGCAGCCAGAATTCCAGAATTCAGGGGCTGGAGGGGAATGTCTGACTTTAAAAGTTATGTTTTTTTCTTATACTTCCTCCTAAAACAGTCTACTCTCTTCATCTGGGGAAGATTCAAATTACATGGTAATTAAGAAAAAAAACAGACTCTCAGATTTGCAAAAAAAAAAATATTTAAACAAGATCTTAAAATGAGGACATTACTGTGCTGGCTTTACAACATCCAGCTGCTGTTATTCAATGTCTTTGTTCTTCTTTATAGGAATGATCAACTTAAACAAATAGCTTTTGAAGGCCAGGTGCGGTGGCTCACACCTGTAATCCCAGCACATTGGGAGACCAAGGAGGGTGGATCACGAAGTCAGGAGTTCAAGATCAGCCAGGTCAATATGGTGAAACCCTGTCTCTACTAAAAAAAAAAAAAAAATTAGCTGGGCACCTGTAATCCCAGCTATGTGGGAGGCTGAGGCAGAAGAATGACTTGAACCTGAAAGGTGGAGATTGCAGCGATTCGAGATCACATCATTGCACTCCAGCCAGGGTGAGAGAGCAAGACTCCATCTCAAAAAAAAGGGGGGGGGGTGTTGAGTATCTATTATCAAAATCCCTTGAATAAATCTATAAAGACACTGGATATTCTTAGGTACAGGGTTAGGCCTCAAATATAACAGGGCAATTCTTCCTCTACGTCTTCTGTATGAAAGGTCACGAAGGAAATGCATAAAAATTTAAGAAATCTATTTTAATAAAAATTATATATATTTGCATTAGAGGCAGCATAGAATCTGAGAAAATAAGTTAATCCACATCCCTAGAGATGTTTTAAAACAATTCCATCAAAAAGTGGGCAAAGGATATGAAGAGACACTTCTCAAAATAAGACATTTAGGCAGCCAACAAACATATTTTAAAAAGTTCAACATCACTGATCATCAGAGAAATGCAAATCAAAACTACAATGAGATACCATCTCATGCCAGTAAGAATGGCAATTATTAAAAGGTCTGGAAACAACAGATGCTGGCGAGGCTGTGGAGCAACAGAAATGCTTTTACACTGTTGGTGGGAATGTAAGTTAGTTCAACCATTATGGAAGACAGTATGGTGATTCCTCAAGGATCCAGAACTAGAAATACCATTTGACACAGCAATCCCATTACTGGGTATATACTCAAAGGAATATAAATCACTCTACTATAAAGACACATGCACACATATGTTTATTGCAGCACTATTCACAATAGCAAAGACTTGGAACCAACCCAAATACCCATCAATGGTCAACTGAATAAAGAAAATGTGGTACATACACACCATGAAATACTCTGCAGCCATAAAAAGGAATGAGATCATGTCCTTTGCAGGGACACGGATGAAGCTGGAAGCCATCATCCTTAGCAAACTAATACAGGTACAGAAAACCAAACATCACATGTTCTCACTCAGGAGTTGAACATTGAAAACACATGGACACAGAGAGGGGAACAACACACAAAAGGGCCTGTTGGGGTGTTAGGGGCTGAGCAGAGGGAACTTAGAGGACAGGTCAATAGGTGCAGCAAACCACCAGGGCACACGTATACTTATGTAACAAACCTGTACTTTCTGCACATGTATCCCATTTTTGTTATAAGAAGACTCATTTCAGTTAAGCAACATCATCTACCTCCTGGTCATGTTACTGGTGAGAAATGTAACCACAGAATTCAACTAACATACTACATAATTATCTACCTTACACAGAATAGGGGTAAAGGCAAAATAACTCAGATGGAAAGATAAAATGTGCATGGAAAAATTACAGCATTAAAATGTTTAAACTTATCTTTTTCCATCTGATGAAAGTGTTTTGCAGTAATTTAAAAACCCATAATCTAGATAGGTAAGATGGTAAGGAAGCAAGTTAAGGGGTCTATCAACTGGAAAACAGAAGGCAGTAGATTAAAATATTATGTATAACTGGGAACAAATTTTGGCTTTTGTATGTTATTGTTAAAAGACAGCCATTTATCTTTGTGCTATGCTGAAAGGAAAAAGAATTCTAGCAACTTGGTCTAGTCACAATTGCATATTTGTGACCTTAAACAATAAATTTAATTGCAGACCAAAACATCAAAAAGTAGCTTTCAAATATAAAAGGAACATATACAAATGAATTTGCAATTTCATTATGATGGAAGTTCAGTTCTTTCAGCAGAACTCTGTGGGAAGCACTTCATATTGATAAAGTCTTAGCATGAATTCAAAAGGGGCTATTCTTCTTTCCATTCACGTGTATAAGGTTTGTTAATGTAACTGAGGGTCAGATGTCTATGTCAAAAGAACAAAAAAGTAATTATTTCCATTAATAGGATCTTTAAGCTAGTGATATGGCCCCGCATTTGACCCCGAGTATTATCAGCATTAACCTAACTCTGAAACACAACTGTAACCCGTGTTGAATGTTGAAAATATGATATAAAGATTTAAACAAAACAGACTCCATTAGAAGGTTCCTCATTATGCTATGGATTCCATTATTATAATGTAAATCAAATCATATTCTCCATTTAAGTATTAAGGCTCACCAACTTATTCGATAAATATTAACTAAATGGCCACCATGTATAAGAACTGCCTTAGGTTCTGAGGAAGTAACTGTGAACAATAAATAATCCCTGGTTTCAAAGAGCTGACATTCTAGTTGGGAAAGAGATACATAAAAAAAGTAAATATGTCATATAGTGATAATTGGTATGGCAAAAAAAAAAAAAGCTGCAAAATAAGGGGAGAAACGGTGATGTAGTCAGGCTTTATTATTTACATAGAGAAGAGCCTCTCTGAGAGGTAAAATTTGGTAATCTGACCAGAAACATGAGTGAGTAGAGGGGAGCATTTCCGTTTGAGGAAATCAAGTACACAGCCCATGATACGGAGTCAGCTTGGCATGTAAGGAGAAGCAAGTAGATGACTGTAGCTGGAGCATAACAGAAGAGGGAAGTAACAGGGAATGAGATTCTAGCAATGGAGTGGAGAGAGGGAGTGGTCTAAATTCACATAAGCCCTTTAGGCAAGGTAAGAACTTTGGGAGGTTCTCAACAGAGTGGCAAGATCTATCTTAAATTTTAAAAGAATCACTTCTGGCCTGACGCAGTGGCTCATGCCTGTAATCCCAGCACTTTGGGAGGCCAAGGTGGATGGATCACCTGAGGGGGGGCGTGGATCACCTGAGGTCAGGAGTTCGAGACCAGCCTGGCCAACACAGTGAAACTCCATCTCTACTAAAAATACAAAAATTAGCTGGGCAGGATGGTAGGTGCCTGTAATCCCAGCTACTTGGGAGGCTGTAGCAGGGAGTATGGCTTGAAATTGGGAGGTGGAGGTTGCAGTGACCCAAGATCATGCCATTGCACTCCAGTCTGGGCGTCAGAGCTATACTATGTTTCAAAAAAAAAAAAAAAAGTCACTGGCTGCTAGGTAGACTTACAGGAGGGCAAGGTTAGAAGCAAGGAAGCTAATTAGGAGGGGAAAGATGATTATGGTCAACGAGCTCACAGTGGTAGAAGGTGGAGAGAAGTACAGCTGGCTGAAATTCTCAATGGTTTAAACATGGAGTAAAAGAGAGGAAATTTACAAATCACTGAATTAATTTTTGGTTTGATCAAATGGCAGGATAATATGGTCACTCACCGAAGTAGGGAATACTACGGCAGGAAGTTTCAAAAAGAAAATCAAAACATTTGTTTTGGACATGTTAAGTTTGAGATGTGTGTTAACTAATTAAATGGAAATGCTGAGGAAGCAAGCAACTGGTTGTACAAGTCTAAGGATCAAGGAAGAGGTCTGATTTGTTTATATGTAGTATTTAAATACATGAGACGAGATACAATCATACAGGAAATAATTGTAAAGAAAATATCCAATGACTCAATATATTTTACTTCTCCACAACTTATAATGCAGAAAATCTCTTCAAAGGAAGAAAAATAAAAATCCACTTATCCTAATCAAATTCTTTTCTAGTACAAAGTCTCATTTTTATTTTCAAGTGCACATTATACATAGACTTTTCAACTTAATCTATGCAAATGACAAAATAAACACTATAAATCAATCTATATTTACTGAATCTCTACTTGCAAGGTTCTGTGCTCAGGCAAATGATGACATAAAACAGAGACAAAAAAGACAAGGAGGAAAAAAAATATGCTGCATAATAATATCAAACAACTTAGTCAATACACAAATAATTGTAGAGATTCAGGTTGGAATTGCATACTATATACAGGAAAGTATAAGGAAGTTCAATGTTATCATTATCAGGATAATATACTTGATCAAATGTCCAGATTTTCCATTTTCCATTAGAAATGTAGATGACGGTAAAATAAACAATTCTACCTACAAAGATATTTCTTCCATGAAATTATTCTCATGAGATAGTCATCTTTATTACATTGCACCACTAGATGTCACTAGAAAACTGTTTTTGGAAGAATTTGTAGTTCATTGGTGTGACTTCTATAGCAAACATTTTACTGCAAGTTTTCCTCTAAAAACACATTTATAGGAATGCAAAAATATTACTAATCTTAATTAAAGTGCACAAAGTTCTCCCAAGTAAATATCACGATATTAGAATTTTAATGCTGTATGATGTTCCTATAATCCATCCATTATGGCACCAACATAAAATTTGATAATGTAAATGTGCTGCTTCATTGTGTTGTGCTCTCTAATGAGCTGCAAAGAATGAAAACAAACTATTTTGATTTCTAAAATTTCTTTATTGTCTACTCAGTTTTCACTCATTTGGTAAATACAAAAGATGTAAAAGATGTACTTTATAAATCTCCTTTAAAATATTTCTTCAGGATCTACAGAATGGGAGAAAATATTTATAAACCATACATCCTAGAGGAGATTAATATCCAGAAAATATCCATGGAATACTATACGGCCACGCAAAGGATGAAATTCTGTCATTTGCAGCAACATGGATGGACTGGAAGACACTACAGAAAGTTAAACATGCATGTTCTCACTCATATGTGGAAGCTAAAAACAGTTTATCTAATAGAAGTAAAAAGTAGAAAGTAGAACAGAAAATACTAGAGGCTGGAAATGGTGAGGGGAAGGAAAAGATATAGAGAGATCTGTTAAAGTATACAAAATTACAGCAGCTACGCAGTAGGAATAAGTTCTAGTAGTTGTATTTCACTGTAGGATGACTACAGTTAACAGTAATACACAGTTTCAAATAGCCAGAAGGAGAATACTGAACATTCCCAATACAAAGACATGAAAAATATCTGAGATTATAGATATGCTAATTGCCCTGATCTAAAAACTATATATGTATTAGAACATCACTACGGACTCCCATGAATATGTACAATTAATTATAATTGTCAATTTTTTAAAAGATAAAATACATTTCATATACACAAAATGTGGTCTCAGAAGAAGGTGCAGACTGTGGGATTTTTTTCCACTGCTTGTCTGTGATTGTAATGTTTTCGAAATAAACTTAATGTGTCAATCTTTTCATAAGAAAAATATAAGCATCTAAAACAATATTACATGTTTTATTTACTTATTACTTCTTCCTCCTCACTCCCCAAGACAAGGTCTCCCTATGATGTCCAAGCTGGTCCTGAACTCCTGGACTCAAACAATCCTCCCACCTCACCCTCCCAAGTAGTTTGGATGAAAGGCATGTGCCACTGTGCTTATATTTCACATATTAAATAAACACCTAAAAACAAAAAGGAAAAAAAATATTTCTTCAGAGGCAACACATGGTGTAGTGAAAAAAATCTTGATATGAGAAAGGATACAGATGCTAATCATAACTTCTCTACAATCGAGTACATCACTTAACTTTAGGGCTCAACATCCTTGTATATTAAAAAGAAACCGAAAGTAAATGACTACCATAACTGGCTGATTAAATGGTTTTCAATTCTGAAATTTCATCATTTTATTTAATTTCATCATCAATTTATTATTAAAATCATAATGGGAAAATAGAATGAATTCTTCTAAATCGCTTATGATGTAAGAAGAGAAATGATCTCATTAGCCCCAAGAATAAAACCAAACATGCAAACAAAATTCTGACTATCTCTTAAGATTACTAGTTGCTACTAAGAGTATTGTACTTGCTTACCATCTTACAAAACTTATTGGGGATTCATGCAAAGGTTCAAGGAGAAACTTTCAAGTTTCAAACTTGTCCTTTCGTGACCAATTACTGGGATAGATATACACTGCTATAGGAAGACGTGCATGAAACACTGTTAAGTAAAGAAGCAATTCTATAGACATAATCTCATTAATGATAAAATATATTATTTCTATATTGCACTATCTATTGAAGTTGGATGAATTAAGAGGCACGCAGGAAAATATGACTTTTTACTTTCTATGGGGCTATATCACTTTGAATTTTTACAATAAGCATAAATTGATACATTATTTGTATCATTTTATCACAAAAATCACTTTTTCATCATTGAACAGTGTAAAAGTTATTCATCTTCCACCAACACAATGGCAAAGAATATAAAACTCAAACTAGTCAACTTTATTAATTAACAGGGTTATAAAAGTTTTGCTAGAAAGAGGCATAAAACAACTATCTAAAATAAATGATTTAGGCTGAAATATTTTGAAACTATGATCCCAATGAACACTGATAATTACGTAGCCATAACGATAAAAAAAATCATTTATTAAGCATCAATTGGGACACTTCAGACTTCTTCTTTTACCCACTAATAAGAAGGACACTGAAATATTCATTAAATATCACATGATCTATCTTTATTCACTCAGCATTAATTTTGCATCTAATATACAAAAGACATTGTGCTGCTGATCACTTGAAGAATGCAAAGGTAGCTTTTTAGGAGCTACTCTATTTATACTTCATGAGTTCAGTTCTAAATTTCTTTAATTCAGCATTTTACATCATCTACTTCCTTAAATTACTCAATTGGAGTAGTTACATTATATTATTGCTAAAGCACAATGAAATATGTGAAGAGATTCAGTTAGCAAACAATAAAGACAAATTGGATTTAAAATGTTGTGCACATTGATAATTCTTAAAATATTCTATTCTATTCTGATTATATTAGCCATCTAAGTCACCCAGTATCAAAACTGTTACATTATTTTATTTGAACAAAATTAATTAAAAAAGAAAATGCTGAAAGTTCAAGTGTAAACATTCATATTGGATTTATGAAAAGTATGACATATAAAATTGATTATAAATTACAGTTACAGACAATAGCCTGAACTTCAAATTTTTGATTAGTCTAATTACTGTAAGCATAAATATAATCAGAGTGAATGGAAAAGTTTAATTTGAAAATTAAAAAGGAACCAGAATGCCTATTTAAATGCCTCTAATTTGTGACTCCCAATTCAATTCTCTTTATTCTAATGAAAATCATGCAATTTTATGTAGTTTTTGTTTGGTTTTGGACAGAATCTCGCTTTGTCACCAGGCTGGAGTGCAGTGGCGCAATCTCAGCTCACTGAAACCTCTGCCTCCCGGGTTCAAGTAATTCTCCTGCCTCAGCCTCCCAAGTAGCTGGGATTACAGGTGTGTGACACCATGCCCAGCTAATTTTTGTATTTTTTAGTAGAGATGGGGTTTTACCACATTGGCCAAGATGGTCTCGATCTCTTGACCTTGTGATCCGCCCACAACAGCCTTTCAAAGTGCTGGGATTACAGGCAATTTTATGTAGTTTTAATTAAATTTTTCTTATTTTGTTTTTTAAAAAAAAAACACATAAATTACACTAGATTTTGTAATTAGTTTTCCAACCCATTTTCAAGTATACAAGTTTACCTTAGTACTAAATTATAATTTAGTATTTGAGACATGATTAACAATTATACATTTTGATTGATGCATGCTTATCATACGATCACCAAGAAAATACTGACATGAAATTACTTTCACACTTTTGTTTTTGTTTTGTTTTAAAAATGTTCAATATTCTAATCACATAAGTATATCCCGATAAGTTAAATTGATTATTGCAATTTACTATGCAAAACTTGTGATATGTGGTTAAAATACATTACATTGCTTACACATATATCACAGGTTTTTTTGCTGAATTTTTTTATTTGAGTCATAAAATGGACTAAGAGAGTTCAGTTTCAGCCTTCATAAGGCAGTTAGCATGAGAAAATTGAACTACTAATGTTGTATCCCTATTTTAAGAAACCTCACATACAAACATCTGAAGTTGGAACAGCATGAAATTAAGAAATTTGGGGAAGATTATTTTGTTCCCTTCATGAACACATTATATCTTTAATAGCTTTCAATAGAATTCCTTTAAACAGTGAAATTCCCCAGTGTATTAAAAATATTGTCTTCTATTCTGATAAACCTTTCACAGTACATTTATTTCATACAGAATGGAACACTGATACTTGGCTTTGTCTTCAAGAGCCCAAGCAAAGCTGCTGAAGCAGGCCGCAGTTATGGATAATCAAGTGAGATTCTAAGTCCCCAGATGATTATTGTGCACTTTTTTCTGGTGTATCCTAACTATAAATTGAAAACAGTTGGACTTAAACTTACAGTAATAACTCCAATAGAATCAGATTTCTCCTTAAACTTGGAGAAGCTGGAACTGTTTCTGCTTTAAAATCCAAACTAGGAAGGTCATGTTCCAAGCAGCTTTAAATTGCTAAGAAACCAAGAATCACCTTCAGACTGTATCTAAAAGAAATGTTAATTAGGATAAATTTCCTTCTTAAAATGAACTGGTAATAGTAACACTAGACAAACTTTAAAATAGTTGGAAAAGGAGCAGATTGTGGTTTCACTGGACCTAAAGTGAAAGGCCTGTTTGCAGTTCCCAAGGAATGGCATGAGTGTAAACTTAATTAACTATAGGCAACAACCAAAAAATATCAAATTAGTGTTTCACGTAAATCCAGGAAAAACTTAGAAAGTGTCTTAAAATTATGGCATTGCTATGAACCAAAATTACTTACATTAAACAAAATTATAATCATAATTCTGAAACAGTCTATTTTTTAAAGACTTCAAGACAAGCAAATACTTTCAGTTTTTTCCCTTCTACAATCGTAGTGAAAAATATGAAAACAAATGTTTTCAATCAAACACAATCTTTCAATCAACATTAATTTCTTTTTTTTTTTTTTTTTTTTTTTTTGAGATGGAGTCTCACTCTGTCGCCCAGGCTGGAGTGCAGTGGCATGATCTCAGCTCACTGCAACTTCCACCTTCCGGGTTCAAGCAATTCTCTGCCTCAGCCTCCTGTGTGGCTGGGATTACAGGTGCCGCCACCACACTCAGCTAATTTTTGTATTTTTAGTAGAGATGTAAAATACAAAATCTTGGCCGGGCTGGTCTTGAACTCCTGACCTCGTGATCCACCCGCCTTGGCCTCCCAAAGTGCTGGGATTACAGACGTGAACTACCACTGCGCCTGTAATTTTCTGATTAACTGAGGATTTAGCATATCCTGACCCCCAAGAAAGAGAAATATTAACTTCAAATACTCCAGCTTACTTTCTCTCAAAGATTTTGAACTTAATCTGTGGTATAAATAATAGAAACTGGGAGAGTCAACACATAATGGAATCTTGCTAGCCTATAGAATGGTATTAGAAAAATAAAATATTTGAACTAAGGTAACATGAAAGAATTATACAGATTAAGAAATCAAGGCCCAAGGAGGTTAGGTGATCAAACTGTAAATTCATCCCAATCAACTAACTCTGCCTCTTGAGGTCTCAACTGTAAAGACGAAATATTACAGACAAGTAAAGGGATATTGGACTACATAAAAGAAAACACAAATCACCTAAATAAAGGTAGAAAACAATGGTCTTCCAACTGGTATCATGCAAATACTTTACAAGGGCATGGATAGTTTTAAAGAAACCAATGTTGGCCAGGTGCGGTGGTTCATACCTGTAATCCCAGCACTTTTGGAGGCCGAGGTGGGTGGATCACCTGAGGGTCAGGAGTTTGAGACCAGCCTGGCCAACACGGTGAAACCCCGTCTCTACTAAAAATATGAAAATTAGTCGGGTGTGGTGGCTTGCACTTGTAATCTCAGCTACTCAGGAGGCTGAGGCAGGAGAAATGCTTGAACCCAGTAGGAGCCAAGATCAAGCCATTGCACTCCAGCGTGGGCAACAAGAGCGAAACTCTGTCTCAAAAAGAAAAATAAAGAAAGAAAAGGAACCAGTGTCCAGTCCCTCACTTCCACATGTTGTCCTATCTAAAGGTGATTGCCTAAGAGTGTACCTTTGGTCAAGACTTTATGCTGACTTCTCTTATCCACCTCTCCTTCACAAAAGCTTTTCACATCAGAAATACAATTCTTGGTCCTCACTCCAGACCTCCTGAATTCAGAAATTCTAAGTGTGGGGCCGAACAATCTCTGGAATCTGAGTTTTAACAAAATCTCCACATGATTCTTGAAAATGCTAAAGCTTGAAAACCACTGAGCTAAGTTATGTTGCAGTAACAAAATCTCCATGCCTTTTAACAACAAAAAGTTTATTTTTTGCTCAAGCTACATGTCAAAAAACAGTTGGCTATGGCTCAACTACAGGAAATCTTCATTTTGTACCTTAGAGTAATAGAGAAACTTTATCTGCAAATGCTGATTGTCAGAGCAGAGGAAAAAAAGAGAACATAGGAAACTGCATTCTGACTTAAAGATTTTGCTCATAAGTATACATAAATTACTTCCACTCATATTTCTTTAGCCAAAGCAAGTCATAACTCCAGGCATGATGTCAACAGGGAAGGGAAGTATAAAACTTCTCCATGGAACAATAACACAGTCTACCATACAGGCCACGCATATAATTGTTGAAGAGCAACTGTATTTGTTTATATTTAAGAAAATTCAAAGCACAATTTCCTTTTTTTCCTAAAATAATATCATTAGTCTTTTTTACAATAACTTCTTTCACTTTAAGTATGATAATATTTAAGATCTTTCTGGCACTGGTTTCAGAAATAGGATAGTCCACAACACACCGGTTACTGTTTCACAGTATATGTGAATACATAAACATGTTTGTGTGTGTGTGTGTGTGCCTGTATCCTCTGAGCTTCATTATTTTTTTCTAGTTGCCAAAGCATTCAGGATTTTCTCATTGTTTGATTATGTATCCCCAGTGCCTAGTACAGTGCATATTAGATGAGTCACTCAAGAAATATATGATGAAAGAAATTTTTGTCCATGTAGTCACTGAAAAACACTGCATTTTTATAGTAACTATTTCCGTTTGGGTGCCAAGATTCTTGTAGTTGTTTCTTTGACAGCAATTGCAGGAGATTTTTGTTACTGTGATTTTCTGTTTTAATTTTCCATTTCTAAAGAAATTTGTTTTTAAATCAACTACCTCTATACTCATTAACAACTTTCAGGGATCATCCTTAATATAAAGTTCCATTAGTTTCTTTACATTGATAATGTGCTATGAATTTACATTTAGACATAAATATGCACATTATAAATAGGAGTTTCCAGTCTTTTCTTAATTAGGAGCTATTTTTCATACCACAAATGAAATATAACAGTGATTATAATATGAAGTTATCAAGTCCGAAAGGCAGGAATGGAGATACGGCTGATAGGCATGTTAATCCTGTTACTAGGAACCGAAATCCAGCAGAAGAGGTGAGACCATGAAGTTTACAGGTTGGAGTGTTGTTCACCTTCGTATCATTTATTCACTCATTCATACAGTTAAGTGTTTCAGAAGTATTTACAAAGAGTTGACAATGTGCTAGGCAGGATGCCAAGTGCTCAGAATAGCCATTGTTGATGGCTTCAGGAATTCACAATCCAGAGGGTATACATACAAGTAAAGTGCTCAATAAATGTTGTTTATTATTACTACTGCTGCTGCTATTACTAAAACAAACACAACTACAAAGATGAGGATATAGCAGTTGCTGTCTTACGCACTGAGACCGTAAGAAAAATTTTACACTCCCTACCTGTATCAAGCTCATAGGCTTCAATCCTGAGGGGAAATAGTGAGCCACAGACAGAAAAAATAAATAGATACAACATCTCCCCTGAAATTGACACCATTATCTAAAAGATGCATCATTACAGGCCTCCCTCCAAAGATACAAACTGATATAATCATACTAGTATACAATCATTTACTAATTGAGGATAATAGTACATGTGATATAAATTGCCAAGTAAAAAAATTGACCTGAACTAGAAATGAGTCCATCGACATGTGAATGCATAAACTGTGGCATATTCATGTAAGAGAATACTGCTCAGCTATTAAAAAAAGAACAAACTACTGATACGCTCAACAAAACAGATGAATCTCAAAAAAAAAAAAATGCTGAGAAGCAGCCAGACACAACTGTGGACACTATATGATTCCACAGATATGAAATTCTAGAAAAAAGTTTCATAATCTGAAGTGACAGAGAGCAGATCCATCTTTTCCTGCTACCAGGGATGGGAGGAGGAATAGAAACTGACTGCAAAACAGCAGAAAAAACTTTTAAAGCATAATGAAAATACTCTGAATTTGACCATGGGGGTGGTTACCCTTAGGTGTACATGTGTCAAAACTCAATAGAACTCATAGCGTATACTCTTCAAATGTGTACATTTTTATCATATGTAAATTATAACTCAAAGTTAATTTTAAAAGATTGAAAGTTTGCCTGAATCAGTAACAGAACTAAATAGAGGTATGAAATTATATATTTTAGAGATTACAAATGTTTATGTGTTATGAAACATGTTACAACTTAGGAAATTCAAAAAACAAATTGCTCACAACTAAAGAATCAAAGATGGTTTTAGGGAAACAGTATCATTTGTGCAGACTGCATTTTTGGATATAGAGGTAACAGAGTAAGGGTACAAAGGCTAGCAAAAGGTACAAGGTAAATGCCTGAGGAACAGCACCACAGCTTGGGTTGAGGGAAGAGAATTCTAGAAAGGTAGAGCAAGGATAGACAATGGAAGGCCTTGGTCCAAGAATTAAGATTATCCTGATGGCAACAGGAAATCACAGAAGATTTCTGTACAGAATGACATAATCATAGTCATGCATTACAAGGAAAAAATAGATAAAATGTTTTAAATCATCTATAGATCTATTAGAGAGTGACTGACTAACTCCAGAGTATCATTAAGAAGCAAGTTTAGGTCATGGGGTAGACAATTAAAAGTCTTTCTGATTTGTAGAAGTAACATTTTATATTAAGAGTTGTTGGCCGGGCATGGTGGTTCACACCTGTAATCCCAATCCCAGTACTTTGGGAGGCTGAGGAGGGATTTTGACCTCCCTAAGGTTAGGTATTCAAGACCAGCCTGACCAACATGGTGAAACCCCGTCTCTACTAAAAATACAAAAATTAACCAGGCATGGTGGTGGGTGCCTGTAATCCCAACTACTAGGGAGGCTGAGGCAGGAGAAACACTTGAACCCAGGAGGTGGAGGTTGCAGTGAGCCGAGATCACGCCACTGAACTTCAGCCTGGGCGACAAGAGAAAAACTCTGTCTCAAAAAAAAAAAAAAAGAGTTTTTTACTACTCCTTATTCTCAGAGTACAGCAAATGTGATCCAATATGGTAGTTTCACATTTTTAAAAATCTTGTTTTTGGGCTGGGCACAGTGGCTCACACCTGTAATCCCAGCACTTTGGGAGGCCAAGGCAGGCAGATCACTTGACAGGTCAAGAGTTGGAGACCAGCCTGGCTTACATGGTAAAATTCCATGTCTACAAAAATACAAAAATTAGCCAGTTACGGTGGCACAGACCTTTAATCCCAGCTACTCAGATGGCTGAGGAACAAGAATCACTTGAACCCAGAAGGCGGAGGTTGTACTGAGGTAAGATCACACCACTGCACTCCAGCCTGGGCAACAAAGCAAGACTCAGTCTCAAAAAAACTTGTGTTTACATAATTTTAGCAATACTTCTGGGTAAGAAATGGTGGGTAAAAAATACATATATTGAAACCTTCAAAATTTTATTAATCTTAAAAATTCATAATATAAATTCTGTAGTTTTTTTAATTCCCTATTCCAAAGTTCCATAAATATTAAATTATTAAAAAGAAAAAAAAGCCAAATGCAGTGACTCACACCTGTAATCTCAGCACTTTGGGAGGCTGAGGCAGGCAGATCACCTGAAGCTAAGAGTTTGAGACCAGCCTGGCCAACATGGTGAAATCCTGTTACTACTAAAAAAAAACAAAAATTAGCCAGGCATGGTAGCCTCATGTGCCACTAATCCCAACTACTAAGGAGGCTAAAGCAGGAAAATCACTGGAACCAGGGAAGCAGAGGTTGCAGTGAGCTAAGATCGCGCCACGGCACTCCAGCCTGGGCGACAAATGAGACTCTGTCTCAAAAAAAAAAAAAAAAAAAAATCACAAACATCCTAAAAATAAAGCAGTTTTGTATAACTTATGAATATAAAATTCTATGTGTTACGTTCAATGGAAACTCTTCCAATAAATACACACACACATATACATAAACACTCTTACATAAACATATATATGTATGTGTGTATGTATATAAACTTTTGATAGTAATGTACTAGAGTAAAAAAGTGGCTAAAAGTCTAAGATTAAAGTAAGAAGACCTGATCAGAGTTCTGATGCCCTCAGAAATCAAATTCTGATGCAGTTATAACTCAAGTTCTAAAAACTGGCCAGTCTTGGTTAAGTACTTGAAATCATAGAGCTTCAGTTTCCTCAAATGTAAAATCAGATACTATTACTTACTATAAACGACTGGTATGAAAATTAAAGATTATACAGTCTGAAACAGAGAAAATGCTCAAGAACAATGCATTGAGGATTAAATGTTTATAATAAAAGAGTTATAAAAATCTCAGAACTACTCACTCAATGTAGGATTTATGTGAGTTAGTGTCCAGTCCTTATAATTTTATATTTTCCTTTGCATATGTAAATTGAAATGCTGCTGAGTCAAAAGCAATACTATGATTTTAAAATGCAAAAAATAACTTTCTCTTCCATGCCACATGGTTGGGGTCTGTCTGGAGCTTGGCAGTAGAGAAAGGTAGGAGGACAATGTTAAAATCCAGACTAGCGTGGCTTTTCTTACTCTGAAACTCTAACTTGCTGAAATATGCACTTTCTCTTCCAACAAGTTTGCATGTGTGGGCTATATTTTAGGTTTTCAGTATCCTGCCAGACAAATACTTAATACACAGGGTGATGTATTTGGTTGTTGTTGTTTTATTAAAAAAATTTTGGCAACAGTGTATCAAACCTCTTTAAAGTTAGTCAAGTGTCCTTGCCTTAGAACATATGGTCAACCAATCAATAAGCATCTGATAGGCAGGCTTTGGCCTCAAGAAGCCTGTAATGGTTGCTAGCCCTTAAGTATAGGAATTTACTTTTGACTTCATGCCATGCCTTGTTCCGCATCTCACTTTGCTGAAAAAAAGGAAGGAAATTCAAGCTTCAGAGTCTAAATTCCAAGAGGATAAAGAGGAAAATCAACTGAAAACACAAAAGACAATCCTAGAGCAGAGGAGAAGAAAATAACATTCTTATATCTAGTTCTTTGAAATAAAATTGCTGAATGTCATCATAACACTTCACATTGCTCTTTTATTTTAACAGAAAAATTGCAGGGGTCTGAACATAAGGACAAGGCATCTCAAATATTCATTTAATATTACAACAAAATATTCATTTAATAATAAAACAACAACAAAAAAAGAAGTAAAGGTTTATTTGCCCTAGAAATACAAAAGATGTCTCTTAGAACTCCTTAGGGGGTAAAAAGAGTTCTTCAGAAACCAGTTCACTTACAAATCATTTTATTTATCTATAATATATATAAATATATAAACACACACACAAAGAGACAGGGACTTGCTATGTTGTGCAGGCTGGTTTCGAAGTCCTAACCTCAAGCAATCCTCTTCCCTCCGTCTCTTGAGTTGCTGGGATTACAGACATCAGCCACCACACCTGGCTCATATAATATTTTATAAATAATCTTGTTTAATCTTCTTTAATATGAGAATATCAGGACATGGAGATGAAGATACGATATTTATTTTTCAAGAGTTCATTCACTCCTACTAACTATTCTACAGAGTCAGTATAGAATTTTTGCCGTAAGACTTCTAAAGCACAAGAAGTTATTAGCATACTTTAGTCTTTCTGAAAAAGAAACTCAGAAAGGAGGAATGTACTGGTAGAATGCAAGAAAGACAGGTATGAGAACAGGGCATTAAGGAGTTTATAAGCAGAAAAGTATAGACAGAGAGAAAACCTTTGACGGATGTGGGCAGAGATTGTTATAAGTCACATTTGTGAAGACATCTGAAATAAGTCTGGATGTAGCCCTGGAAGTCATGGCATAATTCACAGATTTACAGTTACCAATTTAGCTTTGCCTACATAGATGGCAGAATAGCTAGAGTTATTTAGTTATTTAATTTATTTAGAGTTTTTTAGTGTTGAGCAGCTTTCAGACCTGAAAGTTTTGTTGACACACCTAGATTAGGAAGTAACGGCTTGGCTTCCCGATTTACTACTACTACCCGCTCAACCCACTCTATAGACTGGTCAGGAGAACTACATTCCCAAAAACAGTGCAAAACATATTTCATAAATCTCATATCTGGTATCCTTGTTTAAAAACACTCAAGTTTCATTTATCTTTGCTAGCATACTTGAAACCAACTCTAGTTACATAATTAGCACAGAATTCAACTGTCCAAAGTAAACAATGTTTATCAAAACAATGGTCTTGGGGGAAAAATGCAAATAAACAATAAGAAAGGACCTAAATTGCCTAAGAGTATGTTATTTAATATGCCTGCTACTCAATTTCCTCCTCTATAAAATAGGTGGGACCTTCCCTTGAAAGATTTATTAATAAAAGATTTTGCTGTGCATAATATAAAGTAATATATCGATCATTTATCAAGCCAGGAATATGACATATATTCAATATATGTCAAGTTCCTTTCTCTCTTTCTCCTGCATCTGATTTCCAACAGTTTGTCTTATTCGACTTTCTCCCACTTGGTGTTTGAGATTTTTTTCTGAATCTATTATTTTGGTTTTTACAAATCTAGGTGCAGGTTCCAAGTGATGATTTTCATTCTGTGAGCAATACAGTATTTGTCTATTTTTCTTTATAACCATAGTCCGATGGAAGGACTAAAGGTTGGTAGAACCAAAAATATCAATGGATAAAGGAAAGAAAATATCCAAATGATAAAAAGAATAAATGGCCAACAATAAAAGATCCTAGAAAAGTATAGTATCCTTGAAGTCAAATATTGTCAAGAAGAAGTCTGAAAAGAAAAGATCTCTGATAAACATGGGTAGGTAATAACAATATCTGTATGGTATTTTATTTAATCCTCACAACATCAGATTTACAGATGAAAAGAAGGAGGCTTAGCAAAGTAAATTTCTTGTCCAGAATTGCTCAGCTAATAAAAAAAGAAACCAGACTTAGAATCTAAGTCTTTAATCTAAATCCCACATTCTATTTCTACTGCACTATCCTAGACCAAGTGAAGAAAGAAGTCAAAAGCCTCGGATAGAATAAATAAAATCACTGAGATTAAATTAATAAATTTGAGGGGTTTTTAACAATAAAAAGATTGAAGACAGGCAGGATAAATGCTGTAACAAGGCAGAATAGTCCAGCTTCAAAAATGAGAAGACTAGGCTCATAGGATATAGTAGTCTAAAAGCTTATAGGCCAAATTCTTTCAGAGTTTGGTTAATGTACTAAGACATTAAAAAAAAAAAAAAAAAAAAAAAAGAGGTTTCCAAGAGCTCTACATTCCAAATTAACATACTGTAAAAATTCTTAATAGAGACTTCAACATTGTAACAATTAAAAATAAAATGATAGTTTCAGAATTAATCAGAGCATCAATCAGAATCATTTCAGTGTTGGACACTGGGTATTATGGCTCACACCTGCAGTTCCAGAACTTTGGGAGGCTGAGACAGGAGAATTGTTTGAGCCCAAGAGTTCAAGACCAACCTGGTAACATAACAAGACCCCATCTCTACAAAAAGATTTTCTAAATTAGAGAAGCATCGTGGTACACACCTATAGTCTCAGCTACTTAGGAGACGACTAAGGTGGGAGGCTCACTTGAGCCTGGGAGGTCAAGGCTGCAATGAGCTGTGATCATGCCACTGTACTCCAGCCTGGGTGAAAGAGCAAGATCCCACCTCAAAAAATAAAAATTAAAAAAAAAAATTAAGAATCATTACAGTGCTGAGACTATAAAGGTTCATAAAGGTCATCTTGTATTTTAGAGCACAGCCGTCCAACAGAAATATAGCGCAAGCTATATGTGTAATTGAAAATGTTCTAGTAGCCATATTTTTAAAAGTAAAAAGTAAATAAAATAATTTAATTGTTTTTTGAGACAGGTATCTCACTCTGTCATCCAGACTAAAGTGCAGTGGCATGATCTCTGCTCACTGCAGCCTTGACTTCCTGAGCTCAGGAGACTCCCTGAGACGCCATGTTGACCCAGCTAATCTTGAACTCCTAGGCTCAAGCAATCTGCCCACCTCAGCCTCCCAAAATGCAGAACTACAGGCATGAGCCACTGTACACAGCCTTTAATTTTAATAATATATTTCACTTAACCCAGTATATCCAAGATATTATCATGTCAACAATCAATATAAAAGTATTATTAATGAGATATTTACATTCTTTATCCATACCAAGTCTTTGAAGTCTGATGTATGCTTTATACTTACAGCAATCTACATTTGACTAGCCACATTTCAAGGGCTCAATAGCCATATGTGCTAGTGGCTACCATATTGGACAATGCTGTTTAACATAATCATGAAAGTCACTGCAGCATTTAGATATCAAGTGACTTTCTAAAGATTAAAATTCATAGGGTGGTAATGAGATACATGACACAACTTTTTTCTGTTCATTGATAATAGAATCATAAAAACATCATAGAAATTCATAGTATGTTAATGTGACCATACTGTAGCTCCTGGGTGCTGGTTATTGATCAAACTGAATGGCTCTTAAACCAAATAAGACAATGATTTCAGACATTTTTTTCAGTGGTGGTATATAATTTTCAAGAAGGTCTTGTTTCTAAAGATTATAGTTAAGGAGGAAGCAATTACTACGACCTTTTGAAAAGTAACCTGATAGGTAACCTGATACAGCAAGTTTCATAAAAAGTATTTTAACAGTGTGAGTCACATGAGACAGAAAGAATTATGATTTATTCAGATGTTCCTTCAGGTATATATTATCTGAACCTGAAAACATTTCTTAAAAAAAAAAAAGAAATTGTGAAAGAAAATACACTGGAATCTGTAGCCTAAGAATAATAACGGCTCATCTGATTAGAAAATATTGTTTTATACAATTTTTTAAATTTATGACACTGTAATTATTAAAAAACTCAATTTTAATAATAAATAGGAAAAGTTTGACAAGTCCTGTAAGCCAAAATTACATATAAAATTGCTTACATTTTCGTGACTAAAATAAAAAAGCAATAGTTTACGGAAACTAAATGTCATGATCAATATTCTTATTTCTCCATAAGAACAGTGTGCTCTGCAGTACAGAAGAGCTACAAAAAGTCTTACTTTCAGAGGAAAAAGTAAATATGACAAGTCATATGGTGGGAATAATTTCATTTTCTTCATATTAATAGAGGATGTAACCTCTGAATTAGAACACTAAGGAAATGTTCTTTTGTTATATATTATAAGACTTCTAACAGACAACCTACTGAATGCTATGAATTTAGCTAATTAAAATTCTTAAAGTACAAGAAATTTTTTAACACATTCCTTAAAACCAGCCATTTTTTAAAAGCGAATTTGAAAATCTATAATCCTACCTCTTTAACAAATTAAAGCACAAATTGCAATTTTTAAGGTAAAAAAAAATCTAAATAAACTTATGAGAAACTTAGAAAAAGAAAGAATTTAAACTATTTAAGAAAGACTAAGATAGGCATCTTAAACAGAACTGTCTTTTCGATCTAGATGCTATCTGAAACTTAGACTTCTAAGGGAAAAACCTCAAACAGCTGGAATCCATCTTAAATACACAAAATAATTCATTTCTGACTGAAATACACTCTCAAAAGCTCTAATCAGGTTTCTACAAGCAACAAATAAAGAATATACAAAACAAATATGCAAAACAATAAAGAACATTAACATTAGTAAATTGAAATACACTTTCAAAAGCTCTAATCAGCTTTCTACAAGCAAGAAAAAGAATATACAAAACAAATAAAGAACATTAACAACATTAGTAAATTGAGTTTACTAATTGCGCAGCAAAATAATAATAATAATAGCAAATAGAAGACAGAATAGAATGCTTTGTGAAATCTATGAGCATCCATTCAATATTCTTGACCTTTAAAATTTAATTTTGTTCTTAATACACTCTTAAAATAAAGATTAAGAAGGTTATCTCCTCCCAGTTTAAATTCCTAAATCATTTATTGGAAATTTAAGTCATCTAAAATGTGATCATTGATAGACAAAGGGTGTACAATGAGTAAGACATGTAAATATTCATATTCAGACCATCTTTAGAAAGGAGCAAGGGCCTGGCATGGTGGTTCATGCCTGTTAATCCCAAGACTTTGGGAGGCCAAGGTGGGGGAACTGCATGAGCCCAGGAGTTCCAGACCAGCTTGGACAACATAGGAAGACCCAATCCCTACAGGAAAAAAAAAAAACGAAAATTTCTCTAGGTATTGGGCTGGGTGCCTGCCTCGGAGACAGAGTGAGACCTAGTCTCAAAAAACAATAAAAGAGAAAGAAAGGAAATAAAACAAGAGGGAAGGAAGGGAAAGGCAGGGAGGGGAGAAAGGGGGAGGGGAGGCAGGGCAGGGCACAAAAGAGTAGGTACTTAATCTCCTCTGAAAGTGAACAAGTGAACAGGACTTTGTTTAGTTATCCTGTCCTCCAGGGCACACTGTTTTATAAGTAAATAAGAATACTGATCATGACATTTAGTTTCATGTATTAGTTTTTGACATGTATATCATGTATACAATTCTCTACTTTCATGAAAAGTTTTTAGATACTGCATCACAAAAAACAATCACAAAATCCAAGCTTTGAATAAAACAAGAAATAAACTTAAATAACTAATGTTTACTATTATCTTCCACGGACAAAAATACCTTTCCAATGAAATGACCCTTTTTTTTTTTTTTTGCATGAAAACATTTTTGTTTTTCTTTCACTATAAAATAAAGCCCCCACAATCATGTGAAATCAGATACAGCAAGTTTTCCACTCATTAGAGAAGACTGGCTAGAATGCTTATCTTGTGTAAGAGAAAGAAATTAGAAAGTGACTTCCTGCTTATCATTTAGGACTTTCTCTGCACAAAATCAATCTTTTCCTATATATCTAAATAAATGAAATAGGTGATACTTTTTTCATCCATTCCCTCTCCATGCAGAAACTAAAATTCTAATATTGCTTTTTGTTAACTTATTAATAACACATATTTTATATGAATGTATAACTAGACCTCACTTACTACTTATGGCAAAGTTCTCTGGACTCTTAAGTCACTTCTGATTCATTAGCTCCATACTTCTTTCAATTTCCAATACTTTCTTCTCACTATCCTCCTTATGCAGCTTAAATTCTATAACCCTAGAAAACACTCCATTACCCTAAGCTCTTTTCTCCTCAGTTCTTGCATCCCCTCCACCTGGCAAAACTCCAACCCTGGATGAAACTAATCACTTTCTTCGTGACTATAATAAAGCAACTATGTACTGCTAGGGAAAACAACACAACAAAACATAATTACCACGCTCAAAGGGATCATGAACACAGCCTAAGTAAGTCTGTCATTTTACTTTGATCTATACAAAACAAGTATTTCAAACCACATAAATTCTCTTCAGGCCTTTGACCCTCTATCCTTTGCTTCAGCAAAGATCCTGCCTCCTGCTTTACTGATAACCATAAAAGCTAACAGATATGACTTTCCAATGGGAAGCTGAGAAGATTCACATCTGATAGCTTCTGTTTTGCACCATGTTCTCTTTTCTCCCCTCCTATTACATTAGATGACAGTTAAAGCTATAAGCATGGGATAAATTATTTACAATGAAAACATAGAGAAAATAAGAGAGCCTAGAACCAATCCTTAAAGAATTCTAAAGTTTGATGGCCAGGAAAATAACACTTCAAAGAAACTAGAAACCTGCACTAAAAACAAGTCATCTATATTCTGCTATATATACATACATATACATTCAAACAAACTGATTTTGAAGCAAATATAATTCTAATGTTTTCCAACCATATTAAAACATCAGTCCTTTGATAGATGAAATTTCGCAATGTTATTATTACTGAGGTCCAAAGAAGACTTTTCCCCTGTGGAAATAAAATAATCTTGACAGGAATTTTACCAGCCAAGGGTGAGATATTTAGGGATGGAGAACATGAAATTATTACCCTTTGCAGACACAAAACTTTCTAGTTGGAACATAGATAACTCTGGCTCCTCGAGAGCATATGTAGATTTAAAATCCTTAACTATAAACAGTAGGCTTTAGGCTTGGGTGGTCTACGCAATGTCCAATAATATATAAATTGGCTTATCCTCAAAATAAATATTTCCTTTTTCATTACTCTGAGTTATGAAAAACATTTAATCTTTGTTCAAAAACAGAAAGGATTTTAAGGAAACCTTTTAACTATAAGTCTAATAGATAGAGAGTTCAGTATACTATTACAAATTATATGCATGTAAAGAGATCTTAAATGACTTTCTCAGTATTTCAAGGAACACTCTGAATAAACTAAGAAGAAATAAATTGACTCCATGCATGCAATGATCATGATATTTTCTACACAATGTTTAACAATAAGCTATGACCAAGGGATGAAATGAAACACAAAATACCTTGTGCACCTGTTTTTATCTCAGAGATAATTTGGCATACTATACAAGCCACCTAAACACTATTTTAAAGTTAAGCGTGTCTTTTATTTTCTTTAAATATGCTATGAAATGGTGGCTGATCGGGTTAAATTCATCTTTAAGAGAATGTTCAAATATTTCATAAAATGTACATACCAATTATTTTTCAGAAGTGTTTAGATCCTTATTAAAATTTGGTGTGACATAGTATTCAAAGGAAACAAATTTGGAGGAAGAGGAGAAGAAGAAGAGAAAAAAAAACATTCAGAAGTAATGAGTACATTTACATGCAATATGGTAAAATGACTCCCTGAAATCATCCAAAAAATTGTTCTCTTTCAGAATGAAAAGAGTCCAGTATTCTTCACGGATGATAGGAACTTGGTATGACTCAGGACTTGCTTCCATATCTGCTTAATGAGTTGGCCAGAAAATATTCTAAAACCATAACAAAGGCATATTATCAGAGTATAAAGATTCCAAAATCATCACAACCAGATGTGTAGGACTAAAAATCTTGGCTTCTTGCTATATTTCTATCGATTTATAAAATGAGCATTAAACATTATTTGTTCTAGCTCAAAATTTCTTCCTTCCAAAAGAGCTGATCTAAGTGTGAATAGACAATAAATTTCTAGTCACTCTCTTTTATGACAACAGCTTTTAATAACATTCCAACTTCTTCTTTATGTCAGTTTCATGTTTCTATTGTAGCTCATTAGTACTGTGGCCAATTTACTCTAGAAAATAAGACTGTAAAACCTATAATACAACTATATTCTACAACTAATTTCGGACTCATCTAATGAAATTTCAGGTAATTTATAAACTTAAAGTAACATATAATCTCTTCTTGTCTCTCTGAAAATCTAGTCAATTATTCTCAAAAAAAAAACTTTAATACTATAAGCAAGATAATGTCTTCAAAGCTAATAAACAAAGAATAAAGCTTAAGATTTTTCTGACTTCACTGATAAAATCAACCTATCATAGATTTGGAAGACTGAATTTAAATGACAACTGACAATATACAGCAATATACAGTGAGCTTAAGGCTGGAACTACATTGCAGAGATTAAACAGCTGAAATTCTTAAAATGTACAGGCTGCATTCAAATAAGTCTTCAACACATACCTGAATACATTTCATAAGAAAAAGTGATCAATTCAGGATAAAAGATAAGAAGAGATTATAAACATGCTAATACAACATATAGTTCCTTCCTATTAAAAAGAAACTATCAATAATATATAAACATAACAGAAACTTAATTTGGATCTAAAATATCATTCATTTGGATCTAAAATAACATTCATCCACATATTTGTCATACTTAAAATGATATGACTAATAATGTTAGGTGCCATAACTAATGGATTACTAGTTATTTCCTTGACATTATAAATTAAAGCAAAAGCAGAAAACAACAATCAAAAAAAATAAGTAAAGTAAGTGAGATGGGGGAGGGAGCAGAGGAGAAAAAAGAGAGAAAGAGAGAGATTGAAACATAGAGATCATAGACATCTGACTACAAAGTAGCTTTTATCCTCTTTTCTGGTTTAAAACCTAGTCACAATAAAGGAATTTCAAAAATTTTTAACATTAATTAGACATATTTACTATTTCAAATACAAAGATAAAGCATTCCATGACATGATATAATATTTCCACTGCAGTTTAAACTATGTCATACATAAAATCTAAAATATACATTGAGAAATTTTTCACCAAACTTCTTTCTTTCTTAACTTCTAGGTCTTTCATTTAATTTCATATTTCCTTTCTAAAAGGCTCGCCATCACAGTGTGGTATTTACAAGTACAAAAATAATACTGGGTCTTTTGCCATATCCCTCACATAACTTTCAAAATATTTAATTGTTTTAGAATAATTACTGTTATTTGAAAGCAAATTACACAAAAATTCTACTTCTGTCTCTGCCACTAACTGCTATGTGATCTAGGATAAGCTACAAAAATTTTTCAAGATTCATTTTCTTCACCAGAAAATCGACAATGCTGTATTACATAATCTCTAATTTGCTTCATACTCTAAAACCCTCTGATCCTCTGAAACATTAAGTATTGGTATTATTCACCACAGAGAATAACACTTTTATTTATGAAATGTTGCAACACACTGGACAAAAAAGAACACTAAATCAGCCTACAGTTTATGAATTTTTGAACTTCAGTTACTTTTAATATGTAAGAATCAAGATATATGTCAAATATGTCAACCAGTTCCTACAGTAAAAGTATGAGTGAAATCTAGCTCTGCTAGAATAAATAATGAGCCAAAACAAAAATAGCAGGAGCCAAATCTCAACAGCTTTAAGGCATGGAAAAAAATTATAAAAGAATAGAGAAGAAGACAGTGATGATGATATTGCAGTGACATAACATGAGGAATCAGAATTTAGCAAATATTTTCAAAATGTGCTCTTTACAGTAAAAGATCCTGTATCCAATCTCCATTTAAGAGACTAAATAGGACAAATTTATCTTAGTTTCCGTATTTTCTCTGTCAACATTCTAATGCGCACATTGCTCAAAAATAAAACACCACTCCAAATAGGACCACGTACTCTGCTGTTCATATTAGTTGTTATATGCTTGTCAAGACTCAGCTGTATTTGTCCCCAAAATGTGTTCATGTCAGTTGCACTTCTTAATGGAATTATATAACTGACTTACATATTACATAAAACAGAAAGGAAGAAAGTTTTTTTTCCATGAAAACTGAGTTGAATGCTTTGGAAACACAGTATCTTAGAACAAAAACAACTCAGAACTCCACCTAGACAACTCATACTCACAAAAACCCCCTTGATAAATGAGCAGATATTTATGTGTGCTAAGTTGAAATAAAGTACTTAATATATACATGTATCCATATTTCGTAGACAATGTTAATGGAAACAAATCTCATTACTGCTATGGGCTCAAAATGAAGATATGGGGAGCTGAACTGCTCCAATTGCCCCCACAGACCTGCAGGATGAAACAGAGCTGGCCAGACAATTGGCTTCCTGTTATATGCCACTCGGATTTTGTGGTTGTGTTTATACTAGCTAATTGATATAACAATATAACAGGAAAGAACAAATATTAATAGCACATAAAGAGCTCATACAAATCAGAGCAACAAATTTAAAAAATTGGTAGAGAGTAGGAAATCAAAATGGCTAATAAACCGATGAAAAGGTGTTCCACCTCACTAGTTATTAGAGAAATACAAAGTACAACAAAAATGAAGTATTACCTACCTTTTAGATCATTTGACAAAAAGGTAAAAATTACCACCATGAACTAGGATGTGAGAATCAATAAGCACTCTTGGAGTGAAATTACATGGATACTGCCTTTTTTGGAGGCCAATCTGGTAATATCTATTAAAATTAAATATGTCTAGTATATTTGACCCAGAGAATCCATTTGTAGCTAAGTGTCTGACCTATAGAAATACTGGAACAGGAGTACAATGTTAAACATTTAAAAACAACGTTCACGGTTGTACAGTTTACAATAATGAAAACCTGCAAATAGTATATGTTTAAAAGGTTTAAGTACTTATTTATAGATTTCTTTTTTGTAGCCCCTAAAAACAATGAAGTAGATCTATATGTACTGACATTTGGATAGAATCTTAAGATGAATTATTAAATAGAAAAACACTACAGAACAATATAAAATGTGTGATCTCATTTTTTAAAATATAAACATAGGTACATATGTATGTATAGGAAGAATTCTGTGTTGGACCTGGTGGCTTACGCCTACAATCTCAACATTTTGGCAGGCCAAGGCAGTCCGTTTCCTTGAGCCCAAGAGTTCGAGACCACCCCGAGCAAAATAGGGAGATCCCACCTCTGAAAAATAAAAATAAAACATGAGACAGGCATGGTGGTGCATACACATGCGGTCCCAGCTACCTGGGAGGCTGGAGTGAGCCCAGAAGTTTGAGGCTGCAGTGAGCCATGACACTGCAATTCAGCATAAATGAAAGAATCTCAAAAAAATAAAAATAAATAAATAATTCTGGAAGAATATATGCAAATTGTTAATAGGGTTTCAACTAAAAAAGAGAAGTACAAAGAGGGAAGTAGATAAAGGGGTGGGAATTTTCCATTTTTATTATTTATACTTTTGCACTGTTTGAATTTTTCAATGAAACTATATTATTTAAACAATTAAAAATTTTAAAAAGAAACAAAGGAGACTTCTAGTTTTTTTGTTTCACATATTAATTAATGAGAAATTTTGGATAAGAAAAGTCTCTTATCAATTCATCTACTATAATAGACTCGTGTTTTCTAACTAACATCTAACATAGATGATTTGTACTTAAAACTGGGTAATAAATCAAGGCAGAATATGTATTTTGGCAAAATATACATATGGAAATATTAAAGGAAGTTGGCTCTGAGAAGAAAGTAAGAGAGAGGGAAAAGAGACCTGATAATCTTTGACCGTCTAAAGCAATTATATGAATAGCTGTTTTCTGTTTTAACTGAAAAAATTCCCTCATTACAGAATTTGAAGATGTTGAGAAAAATGTCTTGACTCTCTCTACTTGTGAACTACTAGAAAAGCGTACCAAGAGAAGCAGTGGAAATAAATTCTCTGGAATTTCTTAAAAGTACAGATTTTAAAGACAATTACATAAGTTATTTCTTGATGTGACTTATGGCTTTGCTATTCCGAGTATGATACGAGAACCAGGACTAGTATCACCTGGGAGTGTGTTGGAACTACAGAAGCTCACATCTCACCCCAGACCTACTGAATCATAATCTGAATTTTTAAAAGACACATGTTAAAGTTTGGGAACTGCCTTATAGCCCTTATATCAGACATTTAAATTTGTAACAGTTTATTAACAACAACTGGGTATTAAGAATCAATAAAGAGAAATTCATCATTTGATCAGAAAATCTTTCCTTTTCATCCTTATCAGTACTATTTAATTCTGTTTTTTCAAAGAACAATAAAAAATTAATGCCCTATTTTATTAGGCCTATTTCTTTTAAGAAGGTAAAACCTCCATCAGTCCAACTCATATTTTCTCACACAGTTTTTATTAATCACTACAATGTAATCAAAAATTATAGGAGATGTAATAAAAATCCAAAAGAAATAGATAATAAATTCAGGAAAGTGACCAAAAACTTTAATGATTATAAACTTCTTAGCATTCAAGTAATTTCAACAAGTGATGCTTGCTATAATTAATGTCTCTACTTGTTTCACACCCATGAAAGTTGCTGGTGGTTTTCAAAAGTGAGATAAGGAAAGCCTTATCTTTCGTAAGAATCCCTGAAATATCTTACAATGACACCCTGCAAGGAAGTTTCATCCACATTATTAGAATTTGGAATTATCAAATACAACAAACATTTTTTAACATTCAAGGAAGAAACAGAAGCTAAGGTAACAATTGTGTTTCCAATAATAGAATTTGATGCTTTTGTGAGAATAAAAGAAATCTAACCTGATAAGCTCAATTGTTTTCCACTGTCTGATTTTTAATATAATTCTTGTTCTGAATATGCCCAAAGAGCTCGAAACCATAAAAATTGCATAATCCATTTCAGTGATCAAATCACTTTAGAAAGCATTTGAGAGCAGCTGAGATTCAGAGGTCCTAAGCTGTCACAAAGCTTGAAAATCCAAAGCTGTGTTCTCTTCCTCTTTTTATTTTGCATTTGAGGATGACAGAAACATGATAAACAGCCAGCACTCACCCAACATCAAGTACAAAGAGGGTTTGTGATTAACAAAGGAAAATACAAAAGGGAAGACCCACTTTTTCCTTCTTCCAGGGAAGACGCTAGACAGAGATGACTGAAATTTTAGAACTTAAAAGCTTCTCCCATTTCTATTAGCTCACTTTGCAGGTAAACACTTTCCTGGCTCAGTGACTCCATCACACATCTGAAACAAAATCTGCTGAAAATTGATAATGGTGGAAAAATATTCTGCTTTGCTGTGAATTTTAACTGAGCTTGTATGTAGATGGTGTACTTTCTCTCCCAGTGAACCCATTCACTGGAACTATGCAACATGAAAAAGAAGCCTCAAAATATGGATATTTTATTTGAAGTTTTAAGGATGCAGACTGTAATGAAGCCAAATAATTACCATTTGTGCTATCTATGATAAATCTTAAAATGTCTAAAATAGACCATGGAAAAGGAGAAAAAGTGACATGATATTATGTATACATTTTGTGTGTGTGTGTGTATTCTCTACACACACACACACACACACACACACAATTTCCTTCTGTGTTGCCATTCATTTCAAAAATTATCCATGGCAAGTACAGTGGTTTTGAAATACCTTTTCCCTATCCTATTTCCCCCTTCCAGTGTCCCCTACAGCCATGGTCGCTGCTGTCGCAGGGGAACCCCTGTCCCCAGATTAATTGCTCCCAAAAGGCGACACGGAGAAGACTGAGGAGGAGCTGGGTGAGACCTTGTTGGAGAGACTATGGGGCCTGACGGAGATGTTTCCGAAAAGGTCCGGTCGGGAGCTGGAGCCACTTTTGGTCTCTCCGTCTTTGTGGCTCAGAAAATGCATAGGTTTTCCAGGGCAGCCTTGTGGATTGGGACCATTCCTTTATAATCCTGGTTATTCCCACTACAAATGGATCAACAGCAGCAACTGCACCAGTCCCTAAGACAGGGTTCTCAAGAGGAATACCAGGGCCTCTACCTTCACTTCCTTGAAAGATCTAGATTGTTACTGCCGTATATGAGGTGTCTTGGTAGGAGAAGTTTGAAAATCAATAGTGTTTGAACTGCTGATTCTTTGGATTTTTTTTTTTTTAACTTCGGCCCATTCATCTATCTAAACCTGGTGGGGAGAATTCTCCCCACATCATTTCATGGAGAGACTTGCAACTGTGGCCTCCACGCAATCCTGATTGACTTGTGTCTTTGCTCTGATACCAGAGTACAGTCATGGTTATTCCAGCTCTGGCCACACGCTCCTTTCACAAAATTTCTCCTAACTGGAAGATTTCACTTTCCCCTTGTGGGGTAGGAACTGATGTCAGTGGGAGGGATGTGCCTCTGACCATTAATGACTGCTTTCTTTTTTTTTCTTTCTTAAAGAATGGAGCTGTTGGGGAGTGACATGCACACAATGTGAAACAGACAAAATGCATTACAACTGTACTGTAAAGTGGCTACTGTGAATCCCTATGAATAAGAGGAAGGAGACTGGCTGCTGCTTCCGCCACAGGATGGGGACCGTGGAAGACAGAGCAGGGGCTCATTTCCTCTGCACATTTTGGCTCTTAGACCTGTGTGGGTGTTTAAAAAAACAGAAGCCAGTGCTCATTTTTTGTATTTAAATATTAAAAGTGATTCCAATGGAAAAAAAGTCT
Source organism: Cacajao melanocephalus (assembly GCA_963573385.1). Classification (NCBI taxonomy): domain Eukaryota; kingdom Metazoa; phylum Chordata; class Mammalia; order Primates; family Pitheciidae; genus Cacajao; species Cacajao melanocephalus. The sequence continues at coordinate 188,171 of CAUYLG010021880.1, forward strand.
TTTCCCCAAAATAAACACAAAACACAGTAAAATAATTGTTCTGCAGAATATAATCAACATATAATCAAATGTAATATATAATATATGCTCCAAATATAATCAAGTTATTAACTGATTATATTTCTAAAGATTATAAATGTAATTTCTATTCAAACTAAATTGGAATTTATTCTTAGCAAGGGACTTAGAAGTACATATGATATAGGAAGTATGTGCTTGTGGTCACAGTTTGTATCTGGCAACCTGTGACTTAATATTGATCAGGAATGTGCCAGACATATTTAAAAATATATGCACTGTTTTATTGAGATATCATTGACATATTATACAATTCACTGCCTAAAGTGTATCAGTCAGTGGTTTCTGGTATATTCAGACTTGTGCAGCCATCACCACAATTACTTTTAGAACATTTTCATCACCCCTAAAAAAACCCATACTCTTTTTTTTTTTTGAGACAGAGTCTCGCTCTATCGCCAGGCTGGGGTGCAGTGGCGCGATCCCGGCTCACTTCAACTTCTGTTTTCCAGTTTCAAGCAAGTCTCCTACCTCGGCCTCACGAGTAGCTGGGACTACAGGCACGCACCACCACGCCCGACTAATTTTTTGTACTTTTAGTAGAGACAGGGTTTCACCATGTTGGTCAGGATGGTCTCGATCTCTTGACCTCGTGATCCGCCCGCCTCGGCCTCCCAAAGTGCTGGGATTACAGGCGTGAGCCACCGCGCCCAGCCCCCATGCCCATTAGTAGTCATTCCTATACCCTCCAACACCCCTAAGCCACCAATTTAATTTTTATCTCTACAGATTTTTCTATTCTGGAAATTTTCAATAAATATTATTATATAATATGTGATCTTTGCAGCTCAGATTTACATAACAAAAACAACTAACATTTATTGAGTGCTTACTATGCAGTGGACATTCAATATAATAACCCTACGAGGTAAGTAATGTTATTATCCCACTGAAGATGAGAAATGTGAGGCACAGAGAGACTATGTAACTTACCCAAGGTCACAAAACAAGTAAGATGCAGAAAGGATTTAAACTAACACAGCTGGACCCCAGAGTTCCCTCTCAACTACACTATAGTGTCCTTTCATTATCTCTGACACAGAACTTAAACAATAAAAAATAACAGAAAGAAAGAGATTTGAGAAAGACACAGTGAGTTACAGCATAGCACAGTGAGTTATAGCACCTCACAAGTGGTAAAGCCGTTAAATTTAACTGCTTCAACTTTGAGGATCTGTAGCAGCAAAATCTCGTCTAAGAACTTTCTGTGATTAGTAATAATCCTCCTTAAACAAGAAGCAACATCTTAGCATGCAAAAGAGGATTGCAGAACTTGAAAGGACATAATGTTTGGGTATGTAGTCACACACACATTGCTAAGAGTTATCACCAGTTTCTTAGTGAAAAATTGAAGATTAGTATCAGAATCCATTTCTATGGCTTATATGGAAATACAACGGCATATAATCATATAGCCTACATAATATATTGCCATTTGAGAAGCGGAAAGACATACACACACCCACATAAATGTGTGGAAGAAGTGAAGGCAGAAGGAAGGAAACGGGCAAAGGAGGGAGGGAAAGAGGAAGAGGGAGGGCAAGCAGGACCAACAGACAGAGGCATAGCCAACAGACTAAAAGACAAAGTTGGTAGTTATCCATCTCTTAAAGAAGAAATTATGGGTGATAACTGTCATTTTGTTTAGTCATATTTGCTCATTTTTCTACAATGAGCAAAAGACACATTTTTGCCCCTAAAAAATCATTTTAATATAATCTTAATTTGAGGCTATTGCCCTCTAAAATGCTCTACAAAACTCCAGTTATTGACTTTAGTTCACTGGGCATCATGTCTTAATATGAAGCTTCCTCATTCTCAATGAATCTTTTTATATTCATCATAAATTCCCAAATTAAAAAAATCTTTGGAGCCATCATATTACATATTACAATATAATTTAAGTAAACAAACCCAAAAGTTAATTCTTTAAGGTATCTGCATTTTATCATCTTTTCATAGCGTACAGCTTCCACCTTCTATATTTATAATTTGCAAATTATATCTTATTCCAAATAACTTTAATCTCATATTTTCAAAATCAGATTATATTTATATCTCAAGCCTAAACGAGATGGAATTCGTTGCAATTATAACTGAGGTGTAAAGGTGTATATGTTTATATAGTTGGAATCACTTATTTTGGCTAAAATAATGGATCCTCTAACAATACTTAAACATAAAGTGATATTTATTTTAAAAGTAAATTCAATTAAGTTTATAACTTCAAACTTCATTTTAAAAGACGTCCATTAAAAGATTGTCCTTACATGGAGACAGGGAGTAACCTATACCTGGGGTAATAAGCAGGTCTTGAGGTCAGTGTTTTTAATAGATCCCTGAAACATCAACGTATTTCATTATAAAGTTGAAAAGTTATTCCCAGTTTTGTAATTTATCAAGCAGATGATATACTAGCAAATTCTAGGAAAATGTCTTATAACTACGTTGAAGATACACACAAAATGAATGTACATCCTTTAAATACAAAGGACTACTCCAGATAAATACTGAAGACCTCCTCTTACCTTACTGCTTCTAGCAAAAATTTCCTCTTAACCCTCCCTCCTCTTCACCTTTACTTCTTCCCTTATAGGCAGGAAGAGAAACAGCCAACTATAAAGAAAGAAGGCCAACTGCATGACAGCTGTTTGGCTATGATCATTTTTAAAAGTGCTCGTAGATACTTTTTTTCCCCCCAAGACACAAGATTTTCCTTATGTTGCCCAGGCTGAAGTAAAGCAGCCACTCACAGGCACAATTGCAGAGTACTACAGCCCTGAATTCCTGGGCTCCAGCAATCTTCCTGTCTCAGCCTCCTGTGTAACTGGGACTGTAAGCACGTGCCACCATGCCCGGTTCTTGCAGATATTTTGAGAGTCACCTGTGGCTTTATTTAGTTATAATAAAACATGATGTCCAGAAAGATTTGAATCATGAAGAATAAGAGGATACCTTGTTTGGCTTCATTCATCACTCATTTTAATCTTTCTAGCTTTTGAAATCCAATTTTCAATGGATAGACTAACAATTAGTTGACAGTGAGGCTGGCAATAGAGAGAAGGATGGCAGAATTTTGCTGCTCTGCAAATTCAGGGCCAATACATTTGTTTCTCTGCCCTGCCCTCTTCCTCCCACCCGCTCCCTGCCCCGAAGTGCTGCTCTCCACTCTATACTCCAAGATCCCTTTTTGTCCAGTCCTTTTTATTGTGCTGTCCCAAAGTTCTCTAGTCAGAATGGTGTCAGAGTGGGGAAGAAATGGAGAAGGGAAAGAAGAGGAATGAAAGGGAAAGCCCCACTTTAAATCATAAACCCAATCCTTTGGCTCCTCGATTTGTAGTATTAACATATTTAGTTTTGTTATTTTATAATTTGTAGAGATGGGAGTCTACCTATGTTGTCTAGGCTGGTCTTGAACTCCTGGGCTCAAGTAATCCTCCTGCCTCGGCTCTCAAAGTACTGGAATTACAGGAATGAGCCGCTGCACCAGGCTCTTTTTCTGTTTTTAACCATTATGCCCCTAGAATCTCCAATTCTGTCCTTCTGTCCCATCACTCCCCACTCCCCACATGCTGAACTCACTCCAAATATGGGCCTATGTGGAGTAATTCAAATCTGGATAATTCCCAGTCCTTTTGCTTTAGTGCTAACATGCTGGACATCAACGTATTCTCCCAAAGAAATATTATCATAAGTATTGTTTGTTTCTATAGTACCATTGGCACTGTACTTCAACTATATTTTATAGATTCATTTATAGGTTGAATAACTTTTAAAGATGGGCTTGGAAACATAAATAATGTTTTAAAATATTATGTTCTTGTAGGATTATTTGTTCTAAGTTTTCATAGCCACAGGGATCATTTTATCAATGACAAATTTAAGATGAAAGAAGCCAACTATCTTACTGAAGGCCACAGAGTTTGTAAGTGGTAGAGCCAAAACCTAAAGAGGGGTCTGTTATGTGTACCATTGAAGACTGTACAATTTCTATTCTACAACAGAACCTCCTAAAACACGTGTATGTTTTTAATTAAGTCAATGAAAACTCTGAAAGGCTAAAAATTTTATTTCTAATCCTTAATTTTTTTTAACTGAGTATCATTCATTCAAACATTTACTAGATACTGTTTTACCTAAAACTCCCTCCAGTAATCACCAATACTAATAAACTATTAACTGACATTGTCAAGGAAATAAATACTTAAATTATTTTAAAGACTCGTCACTGTTAGTAAAAACTTATCATGATTATTTCTTGTAGCTATGAATGTTTGATGTGCTGAGACTTCTGCAAAGGTAACAGATTGTTATATATAAGGCACACTTCTTGCTCAAAACAGAAATGCTTTATTGAAAAATGCTTTTTTAAAATTTGTGGACTGTCATTTTCAAAATAACAATAATTTATTTTCACTTCTCATAACTTCTAAAGAGTAAACTGAATTTATAAGAATTAATTATTGTCAATAATATAAAAGGAATTTGCAAAATATGAAACAAATTTACTTTTTCAAGAGACAACAATTGTTACTATTAGATTTTAGGTAAATTGTAACTTAGAGAGAAATAAGATTATATAATGCCAACTTGATTTACCTTAACAATGCTAACAGGTTAAAATTATATCAGGTTAGAAGTGTACACGAGGCTATAAATTTATATTTATGGCTCATCCTTTATTTTAACATCAAACAACCATTCTGACTGACAAAGAGGTTGTTATATCCAGTGGAACCTCTGAGAACTATTGTAAAATTACAATAAGCCAACTGGCAATGAATGATAACATATTAGTGGTATGAGTTTTCCACTGATTTAATAACATGTGAATGTCATCCACTTTTGAACCTTGACATCTGTGAAAATAACAAACAAAATATTCACATTTTAAAAACCACCTAAGAATGTCATTTTTATTGCAAGTTTTTGAAAGGCAACTGGCCATTTTTAACATGATTGTGTCCCATTAAGTCCTTACCTTAGATGGTTGCATTTTAGGTTCATACTATTTTCCATACAGTATTTCTCTTTGCCTTTTACTAAAACAATGTATATTTATTATAAAATGTTGAAGTAATTTCTTTATCTGGGCACACTTACCTCAAAGACTGACAGGTAAAAAATGACAACAGATTTGCCACAAGTTTCTCATTCTTAGCTGGAGTACACTCAACAAAGGAGCCAGACTAATTTTTTTCTACCAATAAAGAAAGTCAGATCACAGTCATATGACTTGGTAATACGCTTTGTATTCTCACAGGAAATGATTTACAACATCTATGAACCTATGTTTTCTCATCTTTTCCATTTGTTTTGAGGAAAGCAACAGTCCTAACAATCTCAATACTCTTTTCATTGAACAATACATTTTTTGTAACTCACAGGTTTGGTTGACAATAAAAGAAATGCCTCATTTAATCTGTATATATGTTCTGAGGAATAATGGCTTCATGTATGTCCATGTCTGTTTTTATAAGAAGCTAAATTAACTTTTAAGAAAGAACATGTATTTAGAAAGCCACAAGCATTAGATTTTTCTGTTTCCTACTTTTTTCAGTCTTCTTTCACTTTAAACACGTGTACAAGGCTTCTAAACAGTTTTACTTTTCTCCTAATCATTTATAATAATTTCTTCCAGACAATTTTAATAATCTACCCCTACAGATTGACATTTTAGACCAGAGTTTAAACTCTATTCTCTTTCCCATTCCCCAGTTTATCAATCTTTGCTTCTTCAATCTTCTCTTATTCACTTTAACTTTCCGTAGTCTAGTTTCTCCAGTCTAAGAAAGAGAGAGAAGGAGGGCAGGAAGGGGACAAGAAAGAAAAGAAAAACCCTTAATCCTCTAACAACTGACCCTATGTTTTTCTCTTAAGCTTCTTGAGTTTAGTAAACTCACTCTCTTACTTCCTCATTTCACATTTGCTTCTTAATTGACTACCCAAACCCAAGTACAGAAATTTCTCTAGCAGCTTACCACTGACCATCAGATTGCAGATGAATACCTTTTAACCCTTACATTATTGGATATGTCTAGAACAATAACAATAAGATAATGCCATCATTGCTGAAATTCTATATTTTAGTCAACTTACTCTAGATTTAAAAACAACAATCACTACTCTTAACTCTGCTTTTGCTAAGGGATCAGTCACTGTTCTAGGTGTTCACACATTTTAGTTCAGTGTTCTCATTACTGGCTGTTATCCATCAGTGAGTCAAAGCAGCTTTTTATTTATTTATTTTTTGAGACAGAGTCTCACTCTGTCACCCAGGCTGGAGTGTAATGGTGTGATCTCGGCTCACTACAACCTCCACTTCCCAAGTTCAAATGATTCTCCTGCCTCAGCCTCCCGAGTAACTGAGATTACAGGCATGTGCCACCACACCTGGCTAATTGATGTATTTTTACTAGAGACGGGGTTTCACCATGTTGTCCAGGCTGCTCTTGAACTCCTGACCTCGTGATCTACCCACCTCTGCCTCCCCAACTGTTGGGATTACAGGCATGAGCACCCCACCCAGCCACAGCTTTTTAAATAAATAAATTAGAATAGAAAATATCCAACTATATTACATGTAGAAAGGTTAAGTATTTTTCTGGAAAATTTATATACATATATATATACATGTATATATGGTCATATAGTCATAGTATATAAAATACAGTTTTCATTTTGGGTCACATCAGAAACATTTGAAAGACACTGTGTCATATTGAATCCTCACAGCCCTATGAGTTCCATATGTTAATTTACACTTTTCATAATGAAGAAAATGAGGTGTAGCAAAGGTATGTAATTTGTCTAATGTCAGAGAGCTAGTGTGACAGCTAATAGTAGCCCCTAAATTTAATAAGATATTTATAATGCCTCTTGCCACTGCTACGGCCTCTCCTTTACTGATTCCTTTCCTACTGCCTATGCTTTGAACATCAAGATTCTCCAGTCCATACTTGGAACCCTTTTTTCTTACTCTCCATATTCTCACTACAGAACACTATCAACCTGCATCGTTTAAACTATTATCTACATGCTAATAACCCCTAAATTTCTATCCCTTGCCCAGATTTATCACCTGATCTCTGAATACCCAACTGATATCTATTATTTCTCCAGCTGAATGTCCTAAAACCACCTCAGCCTCAGTATTTGCAAAACCTGTATTCAATTTCCACACATTTTTCGTATTTTATAATTTGCTTACCTTCCAGTGTTTTTCTTCTTCCCCATCCAAGCAACAATCCTCATACCTCATATAAACCTACTCTCTGCCGTATCATTGCCGTAAGCTTTGGTCAAGTCCTCATCATTTCTCTGCTGGATAACTGTAACAGCATTCCCTATTACCTATGGTATACCCCTCCAAATCCCAAATTCACTCTCTGCATTCTTGCACATCTCCTAACTCTGAAATACAGCTTTTAACCTCAAAATGCTGTATATATAATTTATTTTTTTTAGGCTAGGTTCTTGTGTATTTTTAAGCAATATTTTTAAAAACAGAACCTAAGACCATATGTTTGGCCATAAAACAAGTCTTAAAAAATTCAAAAACTTGAAATCATATCAAGTCTCTTCACTGACCACAATGGAATAAAACTAGAAGTCAATAATAAAGAGAACTTTGGAAACTACACATAGACATTAAACAATATACTTCTGAGTGACCTATGAAGAAATTAAGAAGAAAATTAAAAAATTTCTTGAAACAAATGAAGATGGAAACACAACAAACCAAAACCTATGAAATTCAGTGAAAGCAGTACTAGGAGAAAAGTTTATAACAATAAGTACCTATATCAAAAAAGCAGAAAACCTTTAAACAAGTAACCTAATAATGCATCTTAAAGAAATAGAAAAACAAGAACAAAGCAAACCCAAAATTAGCAGAAGAAAATAATAAACATCAAAGTAGAAATAAATGAAATACATACAAAAAATATAAAAGATCAACAAAATGAAAAGTTAGTTTTTTGAAAAGAAAAACAAATCAACAAACCTTTAGCCAGACTAACTAAGCAAAATACAAAAGGCCCAAAAAAATAAATCCAAGATGAAAAAGGAGAGAGCAAAACTCATGTAATTCAATTGAATTACAGCAGAAATTTAAATGCTCCTAAGAAACTATTATGATCAACTATATGTCAATAAATTGGAAAAACTTCAAGAAATAGATATATTTCTACATAGACATAATGTACCAAAAGTGAATCATGAATAATTCCAAAACCTGAATAGATCAACAACAAAGGATGAGATCAAAACTGTAATAAAAAGTCTTCCAGCAAAGAAACGCCCAGAACCCAATAGCTTCACTGCAGAATTTTGCTAAACATTTAATTAAGAACTAATACCAATTCTACTGAAACTATTCTAAAAATAAAGGAGGAAAGAATACTTCCAAACACATTCTATGAGGACAGTAGTACCCTGATAACTGAAACCAAAGACATAGCAATAAAAGAAATCTACAGGTCAGCATATCTGATGAACACTGATACAAAAATCCTCAACAAAATACAAACAAACCAAATTAAACAGCACAATAAAAAGATAATTCATCATGAAAAACTGGGATTTATCCTAGAGATGCAAGGATGGTTCAACATATGCAAATCAACATATGCAAATTAATCAATGTAATACATCATACAAACAAAATGAAAAAAACCATATGCTCATTTCAATTGACACTGGAAAAGCATTTAATAAAATTCAACATACTTTCATTATTTAAAAACCCTCAAAAATCTGGATATTGAAGTAATATACTTCCACACAATAACAGTCATATACAACAGACACACAGAGTATCATAATGAATAAGAAAAAACTGAAAACCTTTCTTCTAAGACCTGGAACATGACAGGGATGCCCACTTTCATGACTGTTATTCAACATAGTACTGAAAGTCCTAGCTAGAGCAATCAGACAAGAGACAAAATGAAAGGCATTGCAATTGGAAACAAAGAAGTTAAATTATCCTTCTTTGCAGATGATAGATATGGAAAAACTTAAAGACTCTACCAAAAACTATTAGAACTAGAAAATTCAGTAAAGTTGCAGGTACAAAATCAACATACTAAAATCAGTAGCATTTCTATGTGCCAAGAGTGAACAATGTGAAAAATAACTCAAGAAAGTAATCCCATTTATAATAGCTACAAATAAAATTAAGTACCTAGGAATTACCCAAAGAAAGGAAAGATCTCTACAATAAAAACTATAAAACACTGATGCAAGAAATTGACGACACCAAAAAATGAAAAGATTTCCATGTTCACAGATTAGAAGAATCAATATGTTCAAATGTCCACACTACCCAAAGCAATCTACAGATTCAATGTAATCTCTATCAAAATACCAATGACAGTCTTCATAGAAATAGAAAAAAAAAATCATAAAATTTACATGGAACCACAAATGACCCATGAGAGCCAAAGCTATCCTAAGCAAAAACAAAAAAACTGGATGAATCACATTACCTGACTTCAAATTACACTGCAATTACACTACTTCTTCAAAAGAAGACATACAAATGGCAAGCAGGTATATAAGAAGTACTCAACATCACTGATCATCAGAGAAATGCAAATCAAAACTACAATTAGATATCATCTCACCCCAGTGAAAATGGCTTTTATCCAAAAGACAGGTAATAACAAATGCTGGAGAAGATGTAAAGAAAAGGGAACCCTAGTACACTGCTGCTGGGAATGTAAGTAAGTACAACCACTATGGAGGACAGTTTAGAGGTTTGTCAAAAAACTAAAAATAGAACTACAATATGAAGCAGCAATCTCACTACTAGGTATACTCCCAAAAGAAAGTAAATCAGTATATCAAAGAGATATCAAGCACTCTCATATTTGTTGAAGCATTTTTTAATATAGCCAAGGTTTCTAAGCAATGTAAGTGCCCAAAAACACATGAAAGGATAAAGAAAATATAGTACATACACACAATGGAATGCTATTCAGCCATTAAAAAAAAATTAAATGGCTGTCATTTGCAGCAACATGGATGGGACTCAGGACTTTAAGTCAAATAAGCCAGGAACACAAAGACAAATATCACATGTTCTCCCTCATTTATGAAAGCTAAAAATTAAAACAATTGAACTCATGGAGATAGAGAGTAGAATAAGGGTCACAAGAGGCTGGTAAAAGTAGTGGTGGGGCAGGGTGGAGGGTAGTGGGGATGGTTAATGGCTACAAAAATATAGTTAGACACAATGAATAAGACCTATTATTTGATAGCACAACAGGGTGACTGGAGTCAACAAAAAGTTATTGTACATTTAAAAATAACTACGAATATAATTAAAATGTTTGTAACATAGAGAAATGATAAGTGCTTGCAGCAACAAATATACCATTTATCCTGATGTGATAGTTATGCACCATATGCCTGATCCAAACATCTCATGGACCCCGTAAGTACGTATACCTACTATATACATACCTATTAAAATGAAAAATTATTAAAAATTTAAAAATAAACACAGATCCTAATTAACATTTAAAGGCCTTTCACTTAAATATCAGTAAATGGTTGAAAGGGCAAGATCAAAAGTTTTTTACTTGCTGCCAAACTTATCTCTAATATACTAAGGTATGCTTATATAAAGATATTCAAGAATAATCACAAAAGTCTTTCATTCAAGACTTGCAGATTGTCCAGCCAATAAACAGTGTGGTTTTCTTTTTCTTTTTTTTTTTTTTTTTTTGAGATGGAGTCTTGCTCTGTAGCCCAGGATGGAGTGCAGTGGTGTGATCTCGGCTCACTGCAACCTCTGCCTCCCAGGTCCCATATCAAGCAATTCTCCTGCCTCAGCCTCCCAAGTAGCTGGGATTACAGGCATGTGCCACCATGCCCAGCAAAAACTTGCACTGATTTTTAGTAGACATGGGGTTTCACCATGTTGGCCAGGCTGGTCTTGAACTCCTGACCTCATGATCTGCCCACCTCAGCTTCCCAAAGTGCTGGAAGTACAGGCGTAAGTCACCATGCCCGGCCAGTTTTCTTAAATAGATAAACTAAATCCACACCTTTATACTCATAAAATCATTTATTATTTGTGCCTTCACAGATAATTGATTATAATTCTCAAGTGGTAAAAGGAAATAATGTTTCTAAATGTTTAAAGTATAACAATAAACTCTGACTTGCCCTGGTTTCTAACTAAAAATGCCATCCTGCGCAATGTTGATATCAGATTACTTAAGATGTTTCTACTGTGAATCAGTCCCATATAGTCTATAGATTAACTGCTACGACAAATTGGAACCAATCTATATGTAAAAACAAACCTGGACTTCTTGTTGCCTTTGCAAAGGCATGTGAAAAGAATTTCTAGCTGATACTTACTAGGTTGGGATCAAAGTTGTTATAGCATACTTTACAATACCATTTTAAATTAATCTATAAGAACATTATGCTAAACACTTCCTTTCTCTCAAATATTCTTCAGACAGATACCTAGTGGTGAATATAAAATCAATGAATTAATGTTTTAAAATGTTGCATTTTTCTTTTATGTGAATGCGTAGGATTAAGTGCAATAGTTTTGATGTTTCTTGTTGATTCTTTCTTTTGCTTCTTAATTAAAACAAAAGAGTTAGTGATCAAAAGAAACTGATATCTTTTTCCACATGACTGTTAGGAAGACCCCAATCAATCCAGAATGAAAAATTATGATGAATGCAGACTGCTTTGCCCATAAACACAGATTTGGAAGGAAAGAAATGATTTCAAGAGGCGCATAAGACAAAATTTTCTAAAAAGTTTTTAACATGACTTCTGCTTAGCCAAAAGTGATAGAAAAAAGCAATGCCCTAAGGTACAGCAATGACAATAGCATACATAATAGTAATAAGGTGATTGAACAAAGAAGGTAAAACTATTATGAAGAATGCCCATTGAGATTACACAAAGAGCTCTTTCAAAACATCCTCAAAATATGTTCACCTTCTCTCATAATCCAGTTCCTAACAGAATTCATAGCATGTATGGGTATCAAGAGACACCTTGATGGCTTGCTATATGGCTGGCAGACCAGCTGGCCAGAACAGAACTAGAGCTCTCTCCTCACACATTACCTTTTCCCAGCTCAAGCCTTTGAAGCATTTCACATTACACACCAGAAGTAAGTGGATTACTTGTGGTGTATAATGTGAAAATCTGGTCGTAACATATGAGATAATATATGTAAAATGACTATTAAAAAACTATTAAGAGCTATGTAAAAGTACGTTATTTCTTTTCACATTATGTTAACCATAGCTTTTAATATCAAAAATGTGTTGCTTTTAAGTAAATTCATAGTATGGCCATCACGTCTTTTGACATCTTTAGAAAATATTTATTAAATTATTTCTCAAGTTCTTTGTTTGAAAAAAAAAAATCAGCACATTTTCTTTTTATTGAAAACTGGCCTCATTTCCTCATTTCCCTTTTGCCCATTTACAGATTAGGATAAAAACACAAGTTGACTTATTTCTAATATAAAATTCTTCCCTAACCTCTTCTCACAGGAGGTTACCATAAATGGAGTCCTGGAGACAGTATCATTTGACTATCTACCTTCATGCAATTAGATTTAAAATAATTGTTAATAAATGAAATAAATATGTCCTCAAATATATGTATTTATAAACATTTTAATTTTTGAATAAAATATTCAAATGCAATTGGACCTGCCAAGTGTTTGTTCATTCCCAACACAAGCTAGCATGCAGACAAATCTAGTATTGTCTTCTTTGGTTGTAATACTTTATAAATTGTTTGATTTTGCCATTTACCAAACCTCTGTTGTTGAGCTATTCCAAGGAACTTCTGCCAAGAACACTGAATTTGGTGATAGTACTTCTTTTGGGAGAAAAACAACCCCTTTCCTCAGAAAATTCAAAGTGTTTATTTTGGCACTTAAACCTTGTATTGAGCCTTGTGGAAAGTATTTTAAACTGTTGTTTTTAACCTAGACTTGTGACTGAAACAGGAAAAGGTTCCGTAGCTCTGCACCAAAACACTTATTTATAGGGTTGATTTTCTTTCTCCACCAAAAATACTGGGTTGATGGCAGAAGTTTTCAAAACATAATTTCCTAGAACCATGCTATACATTGGGCATTTATCACTGTATTTAATTTTTAAACCTCAAAAACTTCTGATGACTAAGAAATGCTGCACATTAATCACATATGTCGTTAAGTGACACAATGGGAAGGATTTTAAATATCTGTTATGTTAGGAATTTTCACAAAAAAGAAGATTTACTTGAGATTGGACTTTCTTCTTGTGCATCAACAAGTTATTTTTCTAATTTTTAAGCTTTTTATGACTGCATTTTCCCCACTGGGTATGCTATATCCTCAGACTACATAGAACATAAACATATAAAGACAAACTATGTGAACTTTTTGCAATATTGAATACAATTAAGAAGTTTTTGGAAATCAATGAGTCATTGTTCATCACTCCCACAACCCACCTCTAAATTATTAAAATACAGGAATGAGAACACAGGAAAAGTGTAGTATATATGAAGATACAGTAAAAGTAATAAATAGATCAAACACTGTCACAAAGACAACCAGACAGCTCAAATAATTCTTCAGTCACTAATGACTGACACAAAATACTATGCATCCTAATGACTGACACAAAATCCTCTGCAGTTCAAGTCTTCCCTATCTTGATTCTTCCTCTATTTCCCCTTCTAAAAGCCTGGCTGTCTCTTTACAAGAATAACAACAGTAACATCCTCATTATATATTTGCATATGACATTTTTAAAACTCAAAATAACTTAAAATTATATAATTGTGGTTTATAAAATATTTATTAGGACATACTAACAGGAAATCGGTGGCTCAAAAATTCTGGAAAAATAGTGATTTATGATCTCCATTATGTGATCCAGCAATCCCACTGCTGGGTATATACTCAATAGAAAGCAAATCAATATATTGAAGAGATATCTGCATTCCCATGTTTGTTGCAGCACTGGTCACAACAGCAAACTTTGTAAGGAGGCTAAGTGTCCACTCACAGATGAATAAATAAAGAAAATGTGGTATATACGCACAATGGAGTATTATTCAGGCATAAAAAAGAATGAGATCCTTTCATTTGCAACACAGATGGAACTGGAGATCATTACGTTAAGTGATTTAAGCCAGGCACAGAAAGGAAAATGTCACATGTTCTCATTTTGTGGGATCTAAAAATCAAAACATTTAACTCATGGACATAGAGAGTAGAATGATGGTTAGCAGAGGGTGGTAAGTGTAGTGGGGAGTTGGGGGAGGTGGGAGTGATTAATGGGTATAGAAAAAGAATGAGACCTGCTATCTGATAGCACAACAGGGTGACTATAGTCAATAATAAATTATACATTTTTAAATAACTAAGAGTGTAAATTGGATTGTTTGTAACACATAGGATAAATGCTTGGGGAGACAGATAGCCTACTCTCCATGATTTGATGATTATGCATCATATCTCTGTATCAAACATCTCATGCACAACTACTATGTCCCCACAAAAATTTAAAATAAATTTTAAAAAATTCTAGTATGGTTGGATTGTTTTATTCTTAACAAAGAAATATATCTACCAAATATATCCTATTAAAAATCCACAGCTGTCTTTGTTAATTAAGCACAAATTTTAATTTTAAAAGCCTGTTCCCATCTGCCATGATTGAATTTTGCTAGATCCATAAATATCAAGAAAGATCTATTCAAATGAGGGCAATAAAAGTAAAACAAATGAAAATTAATTGGTATTACTACAAATAAAGAAATAAAGATTATAAAGGAGGGGACTCTCTCTAATCAAATATCATACAGCACACTGCTGGGATTATACGAAAATGACAGACATCCTTCCTACTGGCATTTAAATCTTGGGCCATCCTAACACTCCTCCCCTTAGCCCCCCATAAACCTGAGACCAGTGTCAATGAAAAGTACAACTTAGACATTATAACAAACAATATTTTACAGACTATTATTAGTGTGCTAAGTTATCTTTGCAGAAGGCTGAGATAGAGCCCTACTGTCACTTTTTCTTACCTAAATGTAAAATGTCGACTGTTTTACAAGGGGAGTGAAAAATACCTAAAATCAGATCCACAAAAGATAAAAATTCACTTATCAGGATTTGAGTCCTATTAATTGACATATTCAACTTTCTAGGATGAACTTATAAGTAGAATAGTGGGGGGAGGGAAGTAAATCTTCCCTCTCTCTTTTCTCTACTCAAGAAGGAGCAATGATTTACCTCTGACCACTTTAGAGGGGAAAAAAGTATGCTACTTGTAGGGGATAATTATTTGGGGAATACTTTAGTTTCATGGTTGATGAAATTACAAAGGGATACTGTTTGGGGTATTAAAGTAAAGAGCTATAACAGAACATACCTGAAAAAGAACATGTACATGGCAGCTGTGATGCAAAACAAAAGGACCTGTAACAAGGAGAAAATACATTACTTGCAAAGGAATACTGACATCACCATTTGAGTGATTCATAAAAGCAAAATACTATTAAATCTTGTGCCTGAAACAATAAAAGGATATACAAATCAGTCACACACATTTCATATTCTCTACCTTTCATATAATCCAAGGTTGTTCAATCTGAGGCCCACAGGCCACATGAGCCCCAAGACAGCTTTGAATGTGACCCAACACAAATTTGTAAACTTTCTTTAAACATTATGATTTTTTTGCAATTTTTTTAGCTCATCTACTATCATTAGTGTTAGTGTATTTTAAGTATGGCTCAAGACAATTTTTCTTCTTCCAATGTGGCCCAGAAAAGGCAGAGTGGACACCCTTTATATAACCCATATTAGGACAATAATAAATTGCAATACTTATATGTAACTATCATCATGTACATAATTATATATATTATACATACATATATAAAGACACTCAAGTTATACAGACTGGATAGAAGCGTAACAGCGTTCAAAAAAAAGGCAACAGCTAATTTTTAACTTTCTGTTCCAATGCCTAAAGAAGCAAGTTTAACACAAAAACACGGACAACCGCTTTTGTATAATCAAGTCAATGAGTAAATCAGAAAGCTTATTGACTATGATATGAAGATGACCAGATTTTCTAATGTAAAATACAGTTCAGTTGTCAACCAGTTCTAATCAATAAGAAAAGCTCATAAAAATACAATACTTCTTTGTGGAATACAGACTAGCTATAAAAGTAATTCCCCTAGAAGCAGGCATAAGAACATGTAATAAATCTGAAATGAAGACCTCAAAAACATCATAGCAAGCACAACATACTAAGATGGTATGTGGAAGGAACCCAGAACTCCAGTCGTGACTAACGTCTTAGTTACGCAAAAAAAAAAAAAAAAAAAAACAGATTGGAAAGGTTATTTTAAATCACAAAACTTAAAGTTGTAAAATGCATTCTCATGATTAAAAAACAACAGTACAAATTAAGCATAAGAATCATCAATGGCCTCGCATCACAGACAAATAAGAAATAAACTTTCCTTCATTTGTGAAAGGCTGACCACAAAAACAGAAATGAAAGCAGCATAAAAAAATGTTTTGCTATTTCTAACACAAATAATTTCTAGTCAAGCTGAGGAAAGCATGGTAGTTTTGCCGTTACAAATCAAGCTTGACAAGTTTGCTGTTTTAGCCTAAGATAAGCATTCTAAATATAGCCTGAATGACTTAGAAATATATTAACATACCAACCAAAAGAGGATTGGAATCAATTAATATGAAGAAAATATTATATATATTCATGTAACATTATGTATCGTATCTATAAAATCTCCTTCTGTGCTAAACACACAGACTCTTCTCCCCTCTCTCTTTGCCTCATTCTTTCCTTCCTTCCTCTCACCATCCATGTCTCTTCTCCATTGACTTAAAACATCCTAACCATGAGGCATAAGGTTCATTTCACCATTTCACTGTTTTTAGAAACGTAACTTAAAGCATGTAAAATAATTTATTTCTAATTAATTATAAATTAAAGTCTAAGTGAGTTTATTTACTGGTTATAATTTGCCTAACAAAACCCAGTCATAATATTCAATTTTTTAAAATTTATCTATCATTCAATCCCCACTGGACAATGCCATCCTTCTCAGAGGTTCAAAACTTCAGGCTTTTCCTGCACCCATCAGTGTCCCCCTTACAGATCACACTAGAAACTTCTCTAGAAGTATCCCACAAATCTTTCCCACACTCTTCATCCTCTCTAAATATTCAAAGTCTCCCTTCCCTTGAAATGTTGCTATGTTCTATCCTAATATACTAACCTAACTGTGTTCACATTAAACTGATAATTATCATTACAAATAATACACTTGAAACTGAGAAAAAGTACAATGTTTAAGAATTCAAGCTTTAGAGTAAGATAGATCTAGGCTTGAATCCTAGTTCTGTGAAACTCTAGATACTTTATATAATTTCCCTAAACCGTAGAGCCCTTATCTATAAACTGAGAATAATACTATCTTACTTTGAATTATTTGGAAGAATTAGTGAGATGATGCTTATAAAAGTGGAGGCATTCAGCAGGTTGTTTTTATCTTGTTTTGTTACTCACATAAGTGATCTATATGTAAAAACCTAACCCAGAGACATAAATCTGGAAAGAAATTATTTTTAATCAGGTAGCCCTTTTGAAATCTCTAATATTACCAAAAATTAGAAGGATAAATCAAAAGGATATTACAGTGCAATTGACTGAGTCATTAAACAAATATTTATTGAATTCCTACTATGTGCCAGGCACTGTTCTAAAACTTACAATACACAAAATAGACCAAGTCCTTGTCCTCATGGAACTTATCTTCTAGCCAGGTGAGAGAAGATATTTTTAAAAAGACATATGTTAGACAGCAGTAGGAGTTTTGGAGATAAATAAAGCAGAATAAGGCAAGAGAAATAAAGGAGACGGGATTGTTATACAAAGTGGTCAAAGAAGAAGAGATCTGTTAGCAGAGACACTGTAAGAGAAAAGCCAGGGGACCATATGAATAGAGCCACCGGAAGGATTTTGGATTTTATCAAGAAAGATGGGAACTTAATGCAAAATGTTTTCATTATTTTAGTTAAAGATACTAAAAATAGCATTTTATTTTTAGCTAAGTTTTTTCAAATTTCTAAAACTGTGCTAGTTTATCACTGTGACTTTCACAAAGTATATTTCCACATGAATCTAAATCCACAGTTAAAGAATGAAGAATATTTCCTCTGTGTTTGAAATTACAGAATTTTAAAGCTAAAAGAAACTTTGAAATAAACCATCATATTTTTTCATATTAGGAAACTCAGATCCTGAGAAGGTAAGTGATATGCCCATACACAATGAGCTAGCTGTATCTTGCATTCCTTCATTAAGCAAATATTGGCCAAGTGGTTACTCTGTACCTGCTAGATAGAGAGGTTATTTAAATACAATTCTGACCCTCAAGAACCTTACAGGATACTGCAGTCCAGTACTGTAGTTACTGGACACTTGTGGCTATCTAAATGATTTAATAGCTTTATTGAGGTATAATTAATATAAATTGCACATATTTAAAGTGTATAATTTTATAAGTTTTGATATAGCTATATACCTGTAAAATAATCATCATAAGCAAAATAATAAACACATTCATCACACCCAAAAGGCTGCTTATAGCATTCTCCCATTATCTGTTTGACAGTAACTCCAGCTTTCATTGGCATCTTAGCACTCTCATAATTTTAACTGTTTGGGGTCTTTATATTTGAAGTGCATTGCTCGTAGACAGCATGTAATAGTTTCTTGCTTTTTTATCCTATCTGAAAATTTTTGTCTCTTAATTGAGATAGACTATTTACATTTAATGTGATTATTGGTATGCTTATATTTAAATCTATCATCTTGCTATTTATTTCTATACTTCTCTCTTACTGTTTTTTTCCCCTCCTTTCTGCCCCTTTTAGATTAACTAAGGTATTTGTTTGTTTGTTTTTTGATTTTTTTTGAGATGGAGTCTCACTCTGTCACCCAGGCTGAAGTACAGTGGTATGATCTCGGCTCACTGCACCTCGCCTCCCAGATTAAAGTAATTGTCCTGCCTCAACCTCCCCAGTAGCTGGGATTACAGGCACATGCCACCATGCCCAGCTAATTTTTGTATTTTTAATAGAGATGGGGTTTCACCATGTCAGCCAGGCTGGTCTCAAACTCCTGACCTCAGGTGATCCACCCACCTCAGCCTCTGAAAGTGCTGGCATTACAAGTGTGAGCCACTGTGCCCAACAACTATTTTTCAGCGGTTCCATTTCTTTCCTTTGTTGGCTTATTTGAGTGTTTGTTTTAGGGTTTATAATACACATCTTTAAACTGTTGTCTATATTCAAATGACATTATACAACTTAACATATAGAATAAAAATCTTCCAATAATATATTTCCATTTCTCCCCTCTTGACCTCTGGGCTGCTGTCATTCATATTGCGTGTGTGTATGTACATATATATCTAACTCATTATTATATTTTAATTACTTTGACTTAAAAATGTAGGTCTGCAAAAAGTGTTTTCATTTTGTTTTGAAAGATACTTTTGCTAGGTATAGAATTCTAGGTTGATGGATCATTTTGTTTCAGATTTACAAATGTCACTCCATTGTCTTCTCACAATTTGATTATGATGTACCTTGAGTATTCTTCAACATATTTCTTGTAGTAGGATTTATTAGGCTACTTGGATCTATAGGTTTACAGTTTCTATCAAATTTCAGTAATTTTCAGTCATTATTTCTCAAATATTTTTTCTTCTCCCTTCTCCTCTCCTTCTAGAACTCCAATTACATGAATAGGTCACCCACAGCTCACAGATGTTATCTTTATTTGGTGATTTAAAAAAAAAAAGTCTTGGCCAGGCACAGTGGCTCATTCCTATAATCCCAGCACTTTGGGAGGCCAAGGTTGTCAGATCACTTAAAGTCAGGAGTTCATAACCAGCCTGTCCAACATGGTGAAACCCTGTTTCTACTAAAAATACAAAAATTACTCAGGCATGGTGAAGCACATCTGTAATTCCAGCTACTTGCAAAACTGAGACATCAGAATTGCCTGAACTCAGGAGATGGAGGTTGCAGTGAGCTGAGACTGCACCATTGTACTCCAGCCTGGTTGATGGAGTGAGACTCTGTCTCAAAAATAAGTCTCTTTGCTATCAGTTTTTTATTTTAGATGGTTTCCATTCTTAAGTCTTCAGGTTCACTAATATTTTATTCTGTAGTATATAATCTGCCATTAATATCATCCAGTAAGCTTTTCATCTCACAAATTGTAATTTTCATCTCACAAATTGTAATTTTCATCTCTAGAAGTTTCATTTTTCCTTTTCCCCCATTTCCATATCTCTAACTTTTTGAAACTATAAAATTCAGTTATGATAACTCTTTTTAATGTCTTTGCCTGCCAATTTAACATATTTACAAGTTCTTGTTTGGCATTCATTTGCTGATTTATCTACTCATTATGGGTCAAATTTTCCTGTTTCTTACACCATGGTGGTAATTTTTTACCGGCTGTCAGCCATTCTACATTTTACCTTAATGGCTGTTGCCTATGTCTGTAATCCCATAAAGTTTCTTGAGCTTTGTTGTGGGACACAGTTAAGTTACTTGCAAACAGTTTGATCTTTTAAGGACTTGCTTTTAAGACATTTTAATAAGAAGTGAAATCCAGGACTAATTAATCCCCATTACTAAGGTAAAACCTTATACATACTTTACCCAATGCCACATGAATCTTGGAGATTTTCCAGTCTACCTAATAGAAACAGACAATATTCCTATTCCTGTTTGAGTGCTACATATCCAATTTAAAAAGTCTAATTCTTCAGGTTGTTCTTTCTTTAGTCTGGAGCAGTTTCCTCACATGCAAGCCCCACTCAGTAATCAGTTGAGTACTTTCCTCTGGAGTCCTCTGTTCTGTGAACTCTATCCAGTATGGTCCGCCTACACTTTCAGCTTTATTTCCTCAACTCAGAAAGTCCTCTAGGTTTTGTCTGAGTGATTCCTCTTTGATCCATTCCTGGAAATTCTCTCTAGACAGTAAGCTTGGGTAACTGTAGAGCAAATTTTTTTCCTGTATCTCAGGGAACACTGTCCTTCAATGCTTACTATCCAGGATCTTGCATACCATTTTTTCATATATTTTGTTCATGTTTTTGATCCAGTTGTTTCCAATGTTCAATCAGAAAAGTAAATCTATCACTGGTATCAAATGATGACTGAATTAGAGTGTGGTTATTTAAATTTTAATTAATTAAAATTAAATAATATTAAAATTTGTTTTCTCATTCACCTTAGCCATATCTCAAGTAATCAAAAGCCATATGTGATAGTGGATATCATAATAGACAGAAAAGATATAGATCATTCCCAATACTGCAAAAAGTTCTACTGTACATCTCTAGACAATAAATGACATTTTCACTGTGTATTACAGCAATGTTTTAGCAGTTTACATATTTTAACTTTAACTGCAAACTATACATCTGCACACATATATACTTTACACTTTCATGTGTAAATTGACACAAAAACTTAACGATCATATCATTTAATTTGTTCATTTGTAGAAATAATATAATACTACCTATTACATATGCTATAAAGATTTATATATAACATACATAAAGCCTAATAGTGTGACTAGCACATAATGGATGCTCAATACATGATGACTTTTAACTTGAAAAAATTTCTCTGTAATTTATTACCATTTCACAGACATTGGGCAATATACTTCAGCAGGATAAATAATTCTGAAATTGCTGTTTTCACTTTGATTTTTAAAAATATTTTTAAATTCAAAAAATAATTTGTGCCATATTAAAACATAGATGAACCTCAAATACATTATGCTAAGTGAAAGAGGCCAATCACAAAGACCAATTATGTATGATATTGTCAATATAAAATTCCAGAACAGGCAAGTCCATCTACAAAAAGTAAAACAGTGGTGGCCTAGAGTTGGAGGAGAAAGGGGTGATGGAGAGGAACTACTAAGGAATGATGGGAAAAGACTGCTAATAGGTACAAGAATTCTTTTGGGGCAATGAAAAGGTTCTAAAATTATATTATACAGTTGGATGCACATAAAACTCAGTAAATACATGAAAAACCAATGAAACTGATATATTAAACTGGTAAATTTACACCATATAAACTACACCTCAAAAAGCTGTTAAACTGATACAAAAAAAGGAATACATGTACATGATTAAAACAAAAATTCAAACGGAATAACAAATATATGAAGAAAAGAAAGTTCCCTTCTAAGGTCTTCAGGCTTTTATAGAATTTTGTATGAGTATGCACATACCCTTTGTACATAGATACATATCAAATAAAGACATTGTTTTAAAGACATACACTTTTCTATTTTATATACACAAAGCATATACATAGATGGATATGCTGAAGTTTATTTCAAGTCTCCTAGGAATACTTAAAGCGGATGCAACAAGCATTTCTAAATACCAAAGTATACTGTGTAAACATATCCCTGGAGTCAAATTCTTGTCAAAGGACAAGTACATTTTTAATTTTGACAAATATTGCCAAATTGCCCTCCAAAGAAAGTCATACCAATAAACACTCCCCACAATAGCATACGAAAGTAGCTATTTCCTTACACTAGCTATTTTCCTATGCCCACAAATCTGTGTTTTATCAAACAGTTTTATCCTTGCCGGTGTGATGGGTGAAAGAAATACTATCTCATATTATAGTTACATCCCTTTTATTAGTGAAGCTGAGCCTCCCTGGCTCATAATCCTTTTGTTTGTTTTTTGGTTGGCTGGTTGAACCACTTTTTCATATGCTTTGCTTATTTTAGGTTGGGTTAATGGCCTTTTAGAAGCCACTTTGTTTTTTGAAACTGAATATATTTATATGAAAAGATGGAATTAATTTCATTATTATCACCAAAAATATGAGTGGTTAAATAAAAGCAATCACATAAAAGAAACTTCAAAATGTATTGAGCCAATATAACATGAAGGTAAAAAAGTATAACAAATAATGTGCAAATAAAGTTCATTCAGCTGGAAAATAGTGTTTTCACTCTGGAAGGACTTTGTAGGAAATGACAGATTTACGACATATTGCTTCCTGTTACAGGACTTACAAAACTTTCAAGAAAAACTGTACTATTGCTGTCATCACTATGTCATGTAGAATTACATGAAAACTATGCCTCGCAAGCAGTAGCAAAGGAACAAAATCACAATATTCAAAGTCCTTAAAATAATCAGAAATATCAAAAATGTGAATATGGCCAAATGTAAACCCAGCCTGGTAAAGAAAGCTGTTTTTACTATTTAAGACTGAAAGTGGTTAAAACATATATCCTGGAGTCATTCTGAATTCTACTAGAGACCTGAACAGATGGTACATTTAACTACTTCCTACCACAGAACTCTTCTGCTTTTCTTTAGTGTATTTAATTATTATTATTATTTTTTGGCCACTGATTACAGTAATGAACCTAGCCTTCACTATTCACCAAGTTCATTTCCCCCCATATTCAGTAAGATCCTCTTCCTTCTATGACTCAAATAAATACTGAAACTCATTGCTCTTCTCAAGAAGAGCAATAAATTTCCTCTTGTTCCATCTTCAGACATATTTTAGCCATGTATCTACCTATCCATTCAACAAAACTTAATCTGGTGTCATGTGTTTTTAATATTTTATAACTCAGCAACTCGAAAGGAGACAGATGTAGAAAGGTAAGCTCCAGATTCAGGAGCCTTGATGATTTTGAATAAAACAGAAAAGACAAGGAACAAGTTCTCACCCTCCTTCATTTATTTATTCATTATCTGCTATAGTCCCAACCCACTAGGAGAAAATAACTACCTAATAATACTCGATTCTTGTTGCCTTGAGGAACACAGTTTGGTGGAAATGCAGGCATATTAACAGATCATTTCAGTACAGTACAATTGAACAGAAACACTTATACTTCATCCTATAGGTGATACTCACCAAAACATCTGATTATATTGTCATCTTAATTATTCAATATATTTAAGCAATGGTTTTGGTTAAATTTGTTTAACCAAATAAAGTTTGTATACTTTAGGTCTCTACAAGAACTTACTTAGAACACAAAGTCCCAGAAGGCAGAGTCTTTATATAACTACATGCTTAGATACATTATCGATAATAAGAGTTTTTATAATGTTAGTTCTATTTAGAGAAACCGTCCTTCAAGAAACTAAATAGTACTCCCACTCATACACTTTTTTAAAAGACTAAACTTTAGTCTCTGTAAGCACCTTCAACTTTTCTGAAAACAGACTATTGAATGATCTCTTGAGAATACGGACTGTACTGGACAAGTACTATTATAATTTACAATGTGTGTTCAAAGTCAAAATATATGCAACCTATCATTAGCATAATATTTATTTGTCTTATATGTAATTTTAAGCAACACTGTCTTAAAGTTAAATAGCTATGTGCTACTATATAATAAAATTTTTAAATCATTGTTTAATTAAAGTCTCCCATAATATACAGTCCATTCTTTTAATTAGTTCATTTGCTTTGGATTAGCAGCTTTACCTACTTTTTTTTTAAGTTTCTATTCCTTGATAAAACAAATACAGAGAAAGCATAAAAATCTTAAAGAGAATTTAGAGCCAAAAATTGCCAGACTGGAAGTAAGAAAGAAATCTTAGGTCTCCAGGTTAAAACTGTAAACTTGATGAAATCACTTATTCTTTAAGCCTTATTTTTTCATCCATAAAAAGATGTTACATTAATCTCTAGTATATTTCAGAACTTCAAAGTTCTATCATATCATGAATCAATTTTTTTCAGTGTACAATAAACATTTCACTGCACATTGTGACTAATATACAATATCATAATAATACAGAATAAGCCAAGTCTCAGAATTTACGTATACACCTAGAAAATAAAATTACTTACACTTAATTGAGTGTGGGAAATCACAGTAAATATGCCAGAAACTTAGGCCTAGTCTCTTTCTTGCACTGTTCACTATTATTCTTTTTTTTTTTTGAGATGGAGTCTCACTCTATTGCCCAGGCTGGACTGCAATGGCGCAATCTCAGCTCACTGCAACCTCCACCTCCTGCATTCAACTGATTCTCGTGCCTCAGCCTCCCTAGTAGCAGGGACTACAGGCATGCGCCACCACACCCAGCTAATTTTTGTATTTTTAGTAGAAAGGGGTTTCACCACGTTGGCCAGGCAGGCTGGTATCAAACTCCTGACCTCAGGTGATCCACCTGCCTCAGACTCCCAAAGTGCTAGGATTACAGGTATGAACCACCAAGCCTGCCCCACCATTCTTGATTTATACCTCCAAGGCCACGAAACAGAGTCTGGTAACACATTAACCTTGAAATATTCCATTTGTAGAAGCAGAAATGTTAGAGAGTGGCTGGGTGAAGTACAGCCTATATGATACATTTGTGGTAAGTAGATTAGTTGTAGTTGCATCTTATCTTCTGTAAAAACAAAACAATTTAAAGTTTTCAATACTCAGTAAGTAATATTAAATATATCCTGGAAGTTACAGTCCTTATTAAAACAAAATTCTAATTCTTCTGACAGATTTTTAAAAATAAACAGTTTAAAACAACTTGCTACTTGAATGATTACAGATAGAGATTCACATATGGAAAAATCCAGTCTTTATTTAAAACATAAAAGAAAATTAAATGGTCAAATGACAATCAAGACATGAAATCGTTCATTAAACAGAATACTAATTCAAGTATACTCTCAGAGCTGGGACTATAAAAGCCAATTAGACATCATCATCAAACACCCACAACATCTTATTCACATCTCTATTTACCATGTAAAGGAAATGCAATTCACTGGAAGTAAAGATTAGCTAATGGCTCATCTTCAAAATTTACCAAGATATTCAGCTGCTTCTTTTCTTTCCCATACTCATTCCTCTATTTTATGGTCAATTAATTGCTCATTTTAAGTCATTATCATTAAAAAGGCAATTGAAAATAAACAAGAAAGAAAACAATGAATGTGAACAGGAAGAGCAAGGAACAAAAAGGAGGCATGGGAGAGTTTAAAGATGGATAGCTACTGAAGATGGATAGTTAGTGAAGGTAAGTTTTTTTACAAAGTGACCAATGAACATGGAGAAAAAGAAAAGAGGAAGAATAAAATAATAATAATAAACTATTTCTTAATGGTACCAGGCACTGGATAAATTTTTACCATTCCTATTTTAAAGATTAGGCAACTGGACTCAAAAGTTAAGCTACTTGCCTAAAATCACAGAATGTTTAAGTAGCTGAACCAAGACTCAAAGCCAGGACTGTCTGACTTCAAACTGAGGCTTTCAATTATACCCTTCTGCCTCTAAAAAGTACTTTATTCTTATTAATGTTGCTTTAGTGACTACTGTGCTTCCAAGGTAGGAGTGATCCCCATGCTTCTGATACTTTTTTTATAAGATGTGTCTGTCATTTTTAAAAAGGTAGTAAGGAGAATCTCAGAGTTCAGTAAAATAATAATAATAATAATTAAAATTATAGTGTAACACCATAAATTGCAGATGTTACTGAATGACTGCCATATGCTACATGTTATATGAAGTCCTTAACATACACTGTTTTATGTAATGCTCAAAACAGCCCTGCAATGTTGGGATCATTACCCCTACTTCAGAGACGAGATTTAGAGAGACACAGTTTACACGATTAAGCCAGGCTTTGAAACCAGGCAAGATTCCAAAGCCCATGAACTGTCATGGATTTCTCTCAAGTACATTTTAAAATCCATTCAAGATTTACAGCATTTACAAATTTCACTCAACTTAATTATGAAACATCTACTATTTTCATGTATAGCAGATGAAACAGTAAGTTAAAATATAGTCTGTGTTAAGAAGCTCATTATCTATATAACGAAACAGATTTAAGAAAAGGTCACAAGAAGATTCCATAATCCTTATTTATTCTAGTGAAGAACAGCAGATGTAAGAAGCATATTTTAATTTCCAAAATAAATAATCTAAATATTACGAACAAAAACTAAAACCTCACTTGTTTACATATCTAGTAAGACGAGAGGATAAATTGCATGAGTAAGGTTTTCAATATGTTTATGTAAACTTATAAGAGACCATTCTTTATCCTAATGCTACCAAACATGTTACTTTTTCAATTCAGAAAAAAAAAAACTCACATGTCATTCAGCATATGGAGAAAGAGGAGAAGAAAGGTGCTATATGAATACAGGGCAAAGTTACAGCTGAAAAAATATTATGTTTTCAGTAGGGCAAAGTAGACAGGTCACCTATGTGAAGCCTACTTGTTACAAATGGACAATTTGTACTAAGTTCATTATTTTCACCCAAAGGGTGGTATTCCCATTAACCTCAAGTAAGAGTAAGAACCAGGGTTAAGGTGATATTATGCTTTTCCTTCTAAGACATTAAAAAAATAAATAATTAAGAGTGTCTAGATTACTTTAGGAAGGTCACAGCAAGGCCACATAACAAACAGCACATACCAATATGGCAATTCAGATTTTTGTCACCTGATAAAGGCTAAGAGAGATCACTAGAATGAAGATTATTGCTCACTAAGGTGACCAATAAGATAGCACTCACTCACTACTTCACTGAACTACAATGTTTTGAGGACAAAAGGCCAACAGCAGCCCTCTAGCTGAGTTCCACTTTTTTTTTAAAGTGTAGACTAATAACCAATTTAATCCCAATACATAATTCAAGAAAAAGCACCCATCAACAATAAGTAGAAGCACATATAATCTCTTTACTGTTGTTTTAAATACAGCACATGAGTATGTTACTCATCCATTAGTATAATAGAGTAACACTTAGTTCTCCCAAATAGTGTGTCCTGTTGCCCATCCTCAAGCCATCTACCAGTTCCTTGGGCATATGGTCATTCCAAAATTCATTTGAGAAAATCCTTCCTAAATTAGGCATGGTATTGCTCATATCTGGTTTGGTTCAGACCATTCCTATCCAGCTGCAGATTCCTCTTTTCATATTCAGTTCCCCTTATTATTTCTTCAGTTCAGAAAACTGAACTAATGTTTTGGAGTTTATTTATTTATTGAGACAGAATCTTGCTCTCACACCCGGGCTGGAGTGCGGTGGTATGATCTCGGCTCACTGCAACCTCTGCCTCCCAGGTTCAAGCAATTCTCCTGCCTCAACCTTCTGAGT
Organism: Cacajao melanocephalus; assembly: GCA_963573385.1. Classification (NCBI taxonomy): domain Eukaryota; kingdom Metazoa; phylum Chordata; class Mammalia; order Primates; family Pitheciidae; genus Cacajao; species Cacajao melanocephalus. The sequence continues at coordinate 216,517 of CAUYLG010021880.1, forward strand.
AGCTAGAATAACAGGCATGTGCCACCATGTCCAGCTAAATTTTTTTTCTATTTTTAGTAGAGACAGGGCTTCACCATATTGGCCAGGCTGGTCTCGAACTCCTGAACTCAGGTGATCCACCCACCTTGGCCTCCCAGATTTCTGGGATTAAAGGCATGAGCCATGGCACCCAGTCTTTTGTTTTTTTGTTTTCTAATGAGGTTAAAAGAATTCTTAAAGCACAATGAGTGTATGCACTTAAATTCTGAATCAGATGAACTGTAGAAGTGCATTTCAACTCAATTTACTGCAGAATACAGACTTTTCGATGATACACACAAGATATTTTCCTTTCAAGCTTCCCTTGCTTATTATAGCAAGGAAACAATTGACAACAACCTGTCAGCTGTGTTGTGCAACCTTAAGAAACCACTTTCTGTGCTTTTTTTTTCCCCTCTCCAATCACCATGACAAACTCAGCAATCCAGTTTATCACTACAAGATGTAACGATAATGAATAGTTTTGCAAAATCCCTAAAAAAGTATTTGAACAGTTTATAGATTAGAGAGTGATAGACCAACAATCAACAATCTTTTTTTTTTTAAGACATTGTTTTGCTGTTGTTGTCCACAGTGGAATGCAATGGTGTGATCTCAGCTCACTGCAACCTCCATCTCCCAAGTTCAAGTGATTTTCCTGCCTCAGCCTCCTGAGTAGTTGGGATTACAGGCACGTGCCAACACACACAGCTAATTTTTGTATTTTCAGTAGAGATGGAGTTTTACTATGCTGATCAGGCTGGTCTCGAACTCCTGACCTCAAGTGATCTGCCCACCTCGGCCTCCCAAAGAGCTAGGATTACAGGCATGAGCCACCATGCCCAGCCAAGTAATATTTTTAAAAATCCAGTCAACTTTGTTCAATATCCAGTGAACCTAGAGCAATTAGTAAAATCTTAAATGCTCAGCTAGCTTTGTTTCAACAGTAAAAATGATTTTAAGAATAAACATAAGAATGAAAATCCAGTGCAACTGTAAAATCACATTTATCTAGGATCAGCACTTAGTTATGAATTCCAAAGTGACAAAAAGAAAGAGAATTATAGACCAGAGGTTACCTCTATTAAGGAAATGTCTCTTTTATTTTGATTTCTAGTTGCATGTGGTTAAGATCTTATACAAAATTTGTGTACAGAGTTTCAAGGATGAATCTGATCCATATGACCTAAAATGCAACAGGCAATCAGTGTCTGTCTAAAGGCAAAACCATAATTTTAGGAATTAAAATCTGGAAATGTTTACAAACTTTAACCCCTAAAATAACATTACTCTTACAACAATGGTGTCCCTATTTAGCATGTATGCATAAATAAATAGGTTTATATGCACAATTCCCCTTTGGAATCCTCCTACCAAAGGAAGAATTCACTGAATTTTCTAAATAAACCCAGAACAATGTACTATAAAAATCTGAGTATAGTCTCCACCTTAGCTGACTTTTCATAATGCCTGCATCTAAGAAGACTAAGAGGTTGCAGAATGAAGAATGCAATCCTCATGTGGTATTTTAGTCTCTCAATTATGTTCGCAACCTGATAATCATCAATTCCAGTAGAAATTGTCACAAAAAGCAAACCCGGTTTTGTTTTTTCTTCCCAATCTTTTTTCTCCAGAAGGTGTCATTAAAAGGCATGGGAAGAACTGAACAAAGTTTATCTTTTCTGATCACAGCATTCTTAATGTTTCCAGCCCTTTTTTAAGAAGCAATAGCATAGCAACGAGATTTAGCTTACTTCTCCTGTTTTATTTCATGAATACATCCACAATGATTTCTAGTTTAAAATAGCAGTAACACGAATGTATATTTATTCTAGGTTTTATGCTAAAGATCTACCTTGAAAATGCAGGTTATTAAACATATAGACATATTGGACATTGATTTCATGGTTAAGATCTTTAAAAATTCATTTTAATCAGCCATATAAATTATAGGCATATCTCTTATCCAACTCTCAGGTTTTTTAAATGTCTACTTTTAAGAATATCTTACAGTTTAGAAGGAAAGCTAGAGTCTTCATGAAATAAAATTCTACAAACCAAAACATGTAGAAAACGCTCCCTGGGATATTTGTAAAACACCATGTCTAAATACCATTATTGTCTCCAAACACAGAATGAGATGAACAAGCAGTATCTTAGCAGAGCAGAACAACTCCATATTGTCATGCCAGGAAGATCTAGAGTGAAACAGGGTAATAACCTCAATACTAAGTCTTTGCAATATCCAAAGCACTTTGAAACTGATATGACTTGGCCTTCTCAGTCTTCAAAATTTAATTAGTAACAATAAGCCAGACTAATTTGGGGTGGAAGCTACAAATCCTGAAGAGTATTTCTAAATGTATTCTTTTTAGTGTGTTAAATACAGGACATGGCAAAAATGAGGTATGTTTATGTATGTTAGCCAAAATCTTCACACGGAAATTCTGTCTTTAATAACAAATAGTTTGATTAATATTTTAACAGAAAATGCCCTAAGGAAAGCAGGTGGTTCCTGGTATACAATATCTCAGTGTCTGAGCTAGCCTAAGCATACATTCCTTCATCTTAATCAAGTTAGGAGCCAAATCATAAACCATCATTTGTGGAGCATGATTTCATTTTTACATAAAGGAAAGTAGGTAAAATGACCAGTTGTTAATGAAAACTAAACATTAAGGTATTGCTAATTACTCTGTTTCAAAAATTTCACTAGAACCTAGACCTTTACATGCAGTTTTATTGAGTCCTATCTGAGCAAAAATTAATTCTCTAATTTTATACACTCAGTAGTGAGTACAGCATGAATGACTAGAAGAAAAGTTTGCAAATTATCTAAATATAGTGACATGAATTTCACTTTAAATTGTTATGACACTAAACTACAAAACACATCAGAGCAGTTTATTTGTACCAATTAAGTTTCAACAGAAAACTATTGTCTGATTATTTCATATAAAGCTTATGGTCAATTACCTCATGTTATAAACTAATTGTGTCCCCCAAAAATTCATATGTTAAAGCCCTAATCACCAATGCACCTGTATTTGAAGAGATGGCTGTCAGGGAAATAACTCAGGTTAAATGAGGTCTTAAGGGTTGGGCCCTAATCCAATAAGATATGTGTCTGCATAAGAAGAGAAAGCAACACCAAAGAGAGCTCTCACTTGCTCACGTGCTTCACTTTTTCTCTCTTGGTCTCTCACTGTCTCTGGCTCTCTCCTCCCAGACCCCTCCCAACCCCCGACCACATGCACAGAAGAAAGCCCAGGTAAGGAAACACCAAGAAGGCTGCCGTCCGTAAGCAAAGAAAAGAGCCCTCACCAGAAACCAACCCTGACAGCTCCTTGATCTTCTAGCCTCCAGAACTTTGAGAAAACAAATTTCTATTGATTAAGCTATCTAGTCAGTAGTATTTTGTTATGGTAGCCCTGGTACATTAATAACACAACCTCCAAAAGTTAGGAGATTTCTACCTAGGTGATTGTAGACCATTCTTAGTACTGATAATTTCCAGTACTCAAACTGCTTCTACTGAAATTCTAATCTACCTTAGTTGCTAGCTCTAATTAGCTACATATAAATGCATGTAAATATTTCTAATATTTTATTTTAATTTTATTTAAATAATTTTGAATATTAGACAAGAATCACACTGTCTTGCTTTAATAAAGTATGCATATATTTTTTGTGTGAATGACAACTTGTAAATTTTACAGCACATTTTTTTTTAAGATGAAGTCTCGCTCTGTTGCCCAGGCTTAAGGGCAGTGGTGTGATCTCAGCTCACTGCAACCTCTGCCTCCTGGGTTCAAGTGATTCTCCTGCCTCAGCCTTCTGAGTAGCTGGGATTATAGGTGCATGCCACCACGCCTGACTAATTTTTGTATTTTTAGTAGAGATGGGATTTCACCATGTTGGCCAGGCTGGTCTCGAACTCCTGACCTCACGTAATCCACCTGCCTTGGCCTCCCAAAGTGCTGGGATTACAAGCATGAGCCACTGCACCCAGCCTACAAGCACATTTTTATAGCCCTGTGAGTTGACAGCTTGGAATTATGAATAGCTTCAGCAGAATTACCATAAATCAGCAGGAAAGAAAAAGAGATTTAGATATTATCACCATAAGGAAAAAGTACTAAAACAATATCAGCTGATGTATTCATTTTTCAGATTATCTAGGTAACAGACAGTAAATGTTAAAGAAATAGAGTCCAAGAGAGCTAAGCCTGATGAGACCACAAATCATTAGAGAGGATACGTCTAGAAGGGTAGTACAGAGTATGAGAGTAATGAAGTGATGATGTTACAAACATGGCAAGAATTTGTTCAAAGTAAGTGTTTCCTACTTCACACCTTTGCCGGAAGCAGGTATTAGCTGGCCTAATAACTTCAGGCCCAGATAACTTTTAAAGATCAAATGGACCACATCTAAGTTAAATCCCTAGAGTTTTTTTTTTTAACATTGACACTAGTGAGATTTGGGGGTGAATAAATTCTTTGTTATCTGGGTGAGGCTCATGGCAGGGAGAAGGGCTGTCTTGTATTATAGGATATTTGGTAGCATCGCTGATCTCTACCTAGTAGACAGCACCCCTCTGCCATCCCCACCAATGATGACAGCCAAAAATGCCTCCAAACATAGCCAAATGTCTTTTGGAAGATGTACAAATTGCCTCCAGTTGGAATTACTGCCCTAGAAGAAGCTTAGAGACTTTGAATACTCAAAGTATCTTAAGCACTAAAAAAGGTGTGAGAACTATCTAATCCATCTTCTTCTCTGTGACATGAATCCCTTCTGCAATGATCCTAAAAGATCACTGTCTAGCTTTTGCTTAAACATCTCCTAGAACAGGAAATTCTTAACTTTACCAGGCAACCAAACCCCTTTTTAGAACAGTTCTATCTGAAATCCATTTTTGGTCAGTTCTCATTATTATACTGAAATTTGCCTTTCTCTAAATCATATTCATAATTCCAAGATTTATAAAAAACTAATTCTTCCATAAATCTAGCCCTTCGAATACAGGATAACTTCTACACCTTGATCTTTTGTAGGTCAAGAGAACTACAAGAGACACACAAACAATATCAATTAACGTTCTCTATACCCAATGGTCAAGGAGTCACCCAAGCCAACCATGGGGTATAGAGAAAGTGGCCTACCTCCTAGTCCCAGATGAGCTCAGCCTTAGATCACATATGCATTTATACTAGCATTTATAAATACTTTAATATTTAAACTTTTATATCCTCAAAAACCTATCCTCTACTTATTACTTTTTTCTTTTAAAATTATTTCCCTTTCACTTAAACAGGCAATTTCTGATAAAGATTAAGTTGTTGGCTGTGGGTATCCAGAGCTGTGGGCGGGCTGGACGTACCCCACGGCGGGGTGGTGCTCTGACAGGGGAACTGAACCATTGAAGGGCTGCCCCCGGGGAGTCAGCGAGGCGCCACCGGTAAGCAGCAGTGGCTGACTGGCATGCAGGCAGCTGGGCTGGTGAGTTTGCGGGTGCGAAGGGTTGGAGGCCCGGCCCTGGGTGGTCATCTCCACCCGGCTGATGTCCCCGCCCGTCTCTGAGCCAGCCCCTTTCCTCCTGGGCATGGGGTCCCCGCCCACAGGCTCTTGCCCACCTGCAGGGCCCCGTATTCCCAATAATGCCCAGCTCTTTGGCTTTTTTTTTCTTTTTCTGGCGCTTGGTAAGTGGCTCTGTTAATGCTGAATTGAATCAAGCACTACCTTTTCCGACCTCCGCCCTCCCCACTTGCCTCCCTGCCCACCCTGTGTGATCTGACTGACTGACCCTTAAGAGGTAGAAGCCTGTTTGTCCAACTTTGTGATAATTTTCTTGTGGTTTCTTAAACATCTCAAGATTATTCTATGCTAAGAGAAATGACTGCATCTTTTTCCTGAGCTATGGCAGTCAGACCTGGCAGTGGTAACTACTCTACGGAAGTCTCAAACCTGGCAAGGATGGTGCAGATTTTGACAGATTATGGCTTTGTCCCTACACAGAACTCATCAGTGTTATGAAATTAACCAATTTCGGAGGACGATCCAAGATTGCCGAATAAGAACAGCTCTGGAGTGCAGTTCCCAGCGAGAACACAGAGGCTGCTGCAGGTGATCCCCAGGCAAGCAGGGTCTGGAGCGGACCTCCAGCAGTCTTAAAGCAGAGCAGCCTGATTGTTAGAAAGAAAACTAAAAAACAGAAAGAAATAACTTCATCATCAACAAAAAGGGCGTCCACTCAGAGACCCATCCGAAAGTCACCAACTACTAAGACCACAGGTAGATAAATTCACAAAGATGGGAAGAAACCAGTGCAAAAAGGATGAAAACAACCAAAACAAAACGCCTCTCCTCCTACAAGGGATCACAACTCCTCACCAGCAAGGGAACAAGGCTGGATGGAGAAGGAGTCTGATGAAATGATAGAAACTCTGAGCTAAAAGAACATGTTCAAACCAAATGCAAAGAAACTAAGAACCTTGAAAAAAGGTTTGACAAAATGCTAACGAGAATAAACAGCTTAGAAAAGAATATAAATGAATTGATGGAGCTAAAAAACACAACACAAGAACTTCGTGAAGCATACACAAGTTTCAGTAGCTGAATCGACCAAGCAGAAGAAAGGATATCAGAGACTGAAGATCAACTCAATGAAATAAAACGAGAAGGCAAGATAAGAGAAAAAAGAGTGAAAACAAATGAACAAAGCCTCCAAGAAATATGGGATTATGTGAAAAGACTTAATCTACATTTGATAGGTGTACCTGAATGTCACGGAGAGAATGAATCCAAGCTGGAAAATACTCTTCAAGATATTATCCAGGAGAACTTCCCCAACCTAGCAAGGCAGTCCAATATTCAAGTCCAAGAAATACAGAGAACACCATAAAGATATTCCTCAAGAAGAGCAACCCCAAGGCACATAATTGTCAGATTCACCAGGGTTGAAATGAAGGAAAAAATGCTAAGGGCAGCCAGAGAGAAAGGTCGCATTACCCACAAAGGGAAGCCCATCAGACTCACGGCAGATCTCTCAGCAGAAACCCTACAAGCCAGAAGAGAGTAGGGGCCAATATTTAACATCCTTAAAGAAAGAACTTTCAACTTAGAATTTCATATCCAGCCAAACATATCCAATCCAAGCTTCATAAGCAAAGGATAAATTAAATCCTTACGAACAAGCAATTACTCAGAGATTTCATCACCACCAGGCCTGCTTTACAAGAGCTCCTGAAAGAAGCACTAAACACTGAAAGGAACAACCAGTACCAGCCACTCCAAAAACATGCCAGATGGTAAAGAGCATCGACACAATGAAGCAACTGTGTCAACTAATGGGCAAAACAACCAGCTAGCATCAAAATGGCAGGATCAAATTCACACATAACAATATTAACCTTAAATGTAAATGAGCTAAATGCCCCAATCAAAAGCCACAGACTGGCACATTGGATAACAAGTCAAAACCCATCAGTGTGCTGTATCCAGCAAAGCCATCTCACATGCAAGGATACACACAGGCTCAAAATAAAGGGATGGAGGAAGATTTGCCAAGCAAATGGAGAGCAAAAAAAGCAAGAGTTGCAATCCTATTCTCTGACAAAATAGACTTTAAACCAATAAACATCAAAAGAGACAAAGAAGGGCATTATATAATGGTAAAAGGATCAATGCAACGAGAAGAGCTAACTATCCTAAATATATATGCACCCAATACAGGAGCACCCAGATACATAAAGCAAGTTCTTAATGACCTATATGGAGACTTCGACTCCCACACAATAACAGTGGGAGATTTTAACACTCCACTGTCAGTACTAGACAGATCAATGAGGCAGAAAATTAACAAGGATATTGAGGACTTGAACTCAGATCTGGACCAAGCAAACCTAATAGACATTTACAGAACTCTCTACCCCAAATCCACAGAATATACATTCTTCTCAGCACCACATCACAGCTACTCTAAAATTGATCATATAATTATAAGTAAATCACTCCTCAGCAAATGCAAAAGATCAATAAGTCCAGGAGCTGGTTTTTCGAAAAGATCAACAAAATGGACCGCTAACTACAATAATAAAAAAGAAAAGAGAGAAGAATCAAATTGATGCAATAAAAAATGATAAAGGGGATATCACCAGCGATTCCACAGAAATATTAACATCAGAGATTACTACAAACAACTCTATGCACATAAACCAGTAAACCTGGAAGAAACTGATAAATTCCTGGACACTTGCACCCTCCCAAGCATGAATCAGGAAGAAGCTGAAACCCTGAATAGACCAATAACAAGGGCTGAAGTTGAGGCAGCAATTAATACCAACCAAAAAAAAACCCAGGTCCAGATGGGTTCACAGCTGAATTCTACCAGATATACAAAGAGGAGTTGGTACCACTCCTTCTGAAACTATTCCAAACAATCCAAAAACAGGGAATCCTCCCCAGATCATTTTATAAGACCTATACCATCCTGATACCAAAACCAGGCAGAGACTCAACAAAAAAAGAAAACTTCAAGCCAATATCCATGATCAACATAGATGCAAAAATCTTTAATAAAATACTGGCAAACCAATTGCAACAGCACATCAAAAGCTTATCCATCACGATCAAGTAGGCTTCATCCCAGGGATGCAAGGCTGATTCAACATATGCAAGTCTATAAATGTAACTTTACCACATAAACAGAATCAAAGACAAAAACCACATGATTATCTCAATTAATGCAGAGAAGGCCTTTGACAAAATTCAACAGCCCTTTATGCTAAAAACCCTCAATAAACTAGGTATTGATGGAACGTATCTCAAAATAATAAAAGATATTTATGATAAACCCACAGCCAATATCATACTGAATGGGAAAAAACTGGAAGCATTCCCTTTGAAATGTGGCACTAGACAAGGATGCCCTCTCTCACCACTCCTATTCAATATAGTACTGGAAGTTCTAGCCAGAGCAATCAGGCAAGAAAAAGAAATAAAGGGTATTCAGCTAAGAAAGGAGGAAGTCAAATTATCTCTATTTGCAGACAGCATGATTGTATATTTAGAAGACCCCATTGTCTCAGCCCAAAATCTCCTGAAACTGATAAGCAACTTCAGCAAAGTCTCAGGATACAAAATCAATGTGCAGAAATCACAAGCATTCCTATACACCAATAACAGACTTAAAGAGGGCCAAATCAAGAACTAACTCCCATTCACAATTGCTACAAAGAGAATAAAATCCCTAGGAATACAACTGAAAAGGAATATGAAGGACTGCTTCAAGGAGAACTACAAACCACTGCTCAAGGAAATAAGAGAGGACACAAACAAATGGAAAAACATTCCATGTTCATGGTTAGGAAGAATCAATATCATGAAAATTGCTGTACTGCCCAAAGTAATTTATAGATTTAGTGCTATCCCCATCATGCTACCTTTGACTTTCTTCACAGAATTGGAAAAAAAAAAAACCCACCTTAAATTTCATATGGAACCAAAAAAAGCCCGCATAGCCAAGACAATCCTAAGCAAAAAACAAAAAACAAACAAAAAAACCCCCATAAAAACAGAAACAAAAACCCAAAAAACAAAACAAAACAAAAAACCAAAGCTGGAGGCATCATGCTACCTGACTTCAAACTATACTACAAGGCTACAGTAATAAAAACAGCATGGTACTGGTACCAAAACAGAGATATAGACCAATGGAACAGAACAGAGGCCTCAGAAATAATGTCACACATCTACAACCATCTCATCTTTGACAAACCTGACAAAACCAAGCAATGGGGAACGGATTTCCTGTTTAATAAATGGTGTTGGGAAAACTGGCTAGCCATATACAGAAAGCTGAAACTGAATCCCTTCCTTACACCATATACAAAAATTAACTCCAGATGGATTAAAGATATAAATGTAAGACCTAACACCATAAAAACTCTAGAAAAAAACCTAGGCAATACCATTCAGGAGACAGGCATGGGCAAGAATTTCATGACTAAAACACCAAAAGCAGTAGCAACAAAAGCCAAAATAGACAAATGGGAACTAATTAAACTCCACAGCTTCTGCATAGCAAAAGAAACTATCATTAGAGTGAACCGGCAACCAACAGAATGAGAAAAATTTTTCCAATCTACCCATCTGATAAATGGCTAATATCCAGAATCTACAAAGAGCTTAAAGGAAAAAAAAAACCCATCAAAAAGTGGGCAAAGGATACGAACAGATACTTCTCAAAAGAAGACATTTATGCAGCCAACAAACATATGAAAAAAAGCTCATCAGCACTGGTCATTAGAGAAATGCAAATCAAAACCACTTTGAGATACCACCTCACACCAGTCAGAATGGCGATCATTAAAAAATCAGGAGACAGCAGATGCTGGAGAGGATGTGGAGAATTAGAAAATCTTTTACACTGTTGGTGGCAGTGTAAATTAGTTCAACCATTGTGGAAGACAGTGTGGTAGTATCTCAAGGATGTAGAATTGGAAATACCATTTGATCCAGCAATCCCATTACTGGGTATATACCCAGAGAATTATAAATCATTCTATTATAAAGACACATGCACACATATATTTATTGTGGCACCGTTCACAATAGCAAAGACTTGGAACCAGCCCAAATGCCCATCAGTGATAGACTGGATATAGAAAATGTGGCACATATACACCATGGAATACTATGCAGCTATAAAAAAGGATGAGTTCATGTCTTTTGCAGGTACCTGAAGTTGAAAACCATCATTCTCAGCAAACTGACACAAGAACAGAAAACCAAACACCACATGTTCTCACTCGTAAGTAGGAGTTGAAAAAGAGAACACATGGACACAGGGAGGGGAACATCACACACTGGGGCCTGTGGGGGGTGGCTAGGGGAGGGATACCAGGGTGTGGGGAAATAGGGAAGGGATAACATTAGGAGAAATACCTATGTAGATGATGGGGTGATGGCTGCAGCAAACCACCAAGGCACGTATATACCTATGTAACAAACCTGCACGTTCCGCACATATACCCCAGAACTTAATTTAAAAATTGCAAAAAGAAAAAAAAATAACCAGTCTTTGTTGCATCCATCTTTGAAATAGCACTTGTCATTAAATGGTGTCTTTTTGTTTATCGTATGTCTTTTCCAGTTAGAATGGAAGCTCCATGAGAGCAGAATTTTTTTTACATTTATAACTGTCACTTTGTTAATCAGAACTGTATCTGAATATAGTAGGTTCTTAGTAATTATTTCCTCAATAAATGAAGGAATGAAGTATGACTTTCAACTTGGGGCTACCTCAGGTGAAATGAAGGCAGAGATGAACTGCTGATGTGTTGAGAAATGCAATCCCAGGGCAGAAAGGATATGGGAGCGAGGCAGAAATGGATAGGAATCATTGCCAGCCAAGGCTTTATTGGGCCAACCCTTCTTCACCATGAGCCAGAAAGAGATCCAGCCAGTTGCTTGGCAGAGCATCTGCTTGGCTCTGTGGGATGTCTCTGCACAGGCTGTACAGAAAAGTCCTGCCTCAGAGCAGTCTTCCAGAGGGAAGAAATACATCTTCTTGGCTTGGTCCTGTCTCCTGTTTCCCACTGGTTGAATTTCACTACCTGGGGAGTCAGCTCCCATACAGGTCCATGCCATCTGGTATCTTTTTTTATTTTTTTAGAAACAGGGTCTTGCTCTTTTGCTCAGGCTATAGTGCAGTGGCATGATCATAGCTCACTGCAGCTCCTAGGCTCAAGAGATCCTCCTGCCTCTGCCTCCCAAGTAACTAGAGCAACCAGTACATGCCACCACACCCAGCTAAGTTTTAAAGTTTTTTGTAGAGATGGGGTCTTGCTATGTTGTCCAGGCTGGTCTCTAACTCCTGGCCTCATGCAATCCTCCCTCCTTGGCCTCCCAAAGTGGTGGGATTACAGATGTGAGCCACTGTGCCTGGCCTATCTGATGCCTTTCGAAGCCACTTAAGAAGTTATATCCTACCCAGATGTGGGCTGAAAAATGGCCTCTCACAGATAAACACAACCTAATCCCCAGAATCTGTGCATGTTAGCTTACGGCAAAAGGGACTCAGCAGATGTGATTAAGAATCTTAAGGCCGGGCACGGTGGCTGATGCCTGTAATCTCAGCACTTTGGGCAGTCAAGGTGGGTGGATCACAAGGTCAGGAGTTTGAGACAGCTTGGCCCACATAGTGAAACCCCATCTCTACTAAAAATACAAAAGTTAGCCAGGCGTGGTGGTGGGCACCTGTAGTCCCAGCTACTCGGGAGGCTGAGGCAGGAGAATCGCTTTTACCTGGGAGGTGGACGTTGCAGTGAGCCGAGATTGTGCCACTGTACTCTAGCCTAGGTGACAGAGCAAAACTCTGTCTCAAAAAAAGAAAGAAAGAAAAAAAAGTCTTGAGATGGAGCAATTATTCTAGGTTATCCAAGTGGGCCCATTATAATCCCAAGGGGTCTTTGAAGAGGGAAGCAGAAAATCCGAGGCAGCGTTGGGAGATGTGACAGCGGAAGCAAGAGTAAGAGTGACACGAGAAAGGGGCCACAGGCCGGGGAATGCCAGCAACCTCCGCAAGCCTGGAGAGGCAGCGGCCCCCAGAAAAAGGCAGCCCTGCCAGTCCCTTGATTTTAGAAGCATGAAGCTCATTGCAGACTATGACCTCCAGAAACGGAAGAAAACTAACTTCTGTTGCTTTAAACCACCCACCACGTTTGCGGTAACTTGTGACAGCAGCAACAGGACATGAATTCACGTGCCCTGAAGGTAGCATTTCATTGAAATCTCTGGCAGGAGGCTCCCAGCGGGTCAGTCTTAAGGGGTGGAAAATCAAAGGGCTGTGTAGAGTCAGTCGACTTTCTTGGTGCTGAGTGGACCAAGCTTTCAAGAGCTTGGGGGACGGGTAAGGCCAAGGAACCCGAGGCGGCAGGTAAGAGATGTAGCCTCCAGCAACCCATATTGAAAACAACCACTTATATTAACAAGGTGTGGACAGAGAAAATGTGTACATGTTGATTGTATTATCGTTGCCTTTTATGATACAGTTGTCCCTTGGTATCCATGAGGGATTGGCTGCAGGATCCCCTCCATGGGTACCAAAATCTGAGGATGCCCAAGTCCCTGATGTATAATGGCACATCCTCCTGTGTATTCTCTAGGTTACTTATAATAGCTAGTACAGTGTAAATGCTATGTAAATAGTTGTTATACTATATTGTTTAGGGATTAACAACAAGGAAAAAAGTCTGTACATGTTCAATATGGACGCAACACTTTTTTCAAATATTTTCAATCCTTGCTTGGTTGAATCTACAGATGTGGGACCTATAGGTACAGAGGATTGGCTGTACATCATTTTCAGCTGTTGTAAGGAATAACTGCAGAGCCTCATGACACATCCCCTCGGCCCCTTGGAGTGAATTTTATGTTATGTCATCCCTACTCTTACATCAGACCACCACAAACACACCTTTAAAATTTGGTAAAAATCGCTGGGCATGGTGGCTCACACCTGGAATCCCAGCACTTTGGGAGGCTGAGGTGGGTGGATCACAACGTCAGGAGATTGAGACCATCCTGGCCAACACAGTGAAACCCATCTCTACTAAAAAATACAAAAATTAGCTGGGCGTGGTGGCGCATGCCTGTAATCCCAGCTACTCGGGAGGCTGAGGCAGGAGAATCACTTGAACCAGGGAGGCAGAGGTTGCAGTGAGCCAAGATTGTGTCACTGCACTCCAGCCTGGCGAAAGAGCAAGACTCCACCTCAAAAAAAAAAAAAAATTGGTGAAAATCTATTTGGACAGAAACAATTTTTATATTTGATGTAGAATTTATAAAATATGTATTAGGGTAACACTAGTTGCTTTAGCCAACAAACTGGTATGTTTCAACCACTTAATATAATGAAAGATGATTTTTTGCTTATATGGAGAGTGGTGGTTACTCCCTGTGGCTATTCAGGGGCCCAGGTTGACGGGAGCTCTGCCTTCTTCTACATTTAGCTTCCAAGGTCTTCTTTGGTGGAGCTGGGCAGAGCTGGCAGAAAGGAAACAAACAGTCCATTGAATAAGGAAATTCACTTCTTAATCTTTTCAGCCTGGAAGTGACTTCACTTCTGCTCCTAATCCACTAGCAAGACCTAATCACATGGCATTACTTATATGCAAGGGATGCTGAGGAATGGATGCAGCAGATGCTGGAAATGCAGCTCCGGGCTGGACAACTGCCCTTTCAGTAGCAACTGTACCGTACATAAGGGGAGAACAATGCTTTGGTGGACAGTTAGCTGTCACTGTCGCAGTCTGCCTCTCTGGCCAAGAAATACTCACAAAGACTCTATCTCCAAATTCAGAAAATTCTTCCCCTGGCCAAAAAAGAACACTCAAGAAAGTTAACTCAAAATTCTATTGAGTTACTGCATTCCTAGGAACAAAACAGATGGGCAGCCAACAGATTGTTCAGTCTGTATAATCAAAAGAAATCAAGGATGGATGATTAAGAACCCAAGAGCCACCAATAAAAACACAATCCCTTGTTCACTTGCCAGCCCTGAGCCACTGTTTGGCCCCAGGTGCATTGACTAAAGAAAAGATTGTGTCCCTAGGGGGCAGAGCCCTGCAAAACCACACAGCAAGAGGGTGAGGTCCTGGGTCTCTCAGGCCTTTACCAAAAGGGATCTACTTGGGTGACTGAACACTGAGGATTGCCCAAACATTTGAGTGACTGTTGCATGACGTCTTAGTAGACATTAATACCTAGAGACAAAAACCAGCCTCTTGGGCCCCTGTTAGAGTGGGTATATTGGAGTAGGTAAAACATGGAGACTGGCCCAGATCCTACTTATTTATGGTTTGTCCACTGGGTCTGCAGATTCACCCAGTGGTCAGTTCTCTGGACCCCAAATGTATAATGGAAATAGGCATGCTTCGTTTATTGGTTCCTAGGCTTAAGACTATCATCGTAGAGAGAGCCAAGGGAAATCCACTGAAATGAATCCCCTCAATGACCAGAGACAGTGACTCCAAAGCAATACAGCATTCCAAAGTGAAAGGCAGAAGTTACTGCCATCTCTAAAGAACTAGAGGATGCAGAGTGATGGACCCCATCATGTCGCCATTTAATTCACAAGCGCAGACCCTGCAAAAAACAGACGGATCCTGGAGGATGACAATGGTCCATGGCCAACTCAACCAAGCAGTAGTCGCCATTGCAACTGCTGTGTCAGATGTGACATCATTGCTAGGTCAGAATAGCTTGGCCTGAGTACATGTTACCTGCGATTTAACATACATTCTTGCTTGGAATCCTGTTTTTTTTGAACTGATTTCTGGTAAATTTAAATTAGAATGTATAACTTTGATTTCTATAGATGAAACATGTAGGTTATATTTCTTCAAAGACATTATAATTTCAGGCATAATAAATGATATTACCTATAATAACTCACTTTCATATGGTTCTTACTTGGCAAACTCAGTAATTCAAAACATGGCAAGAATCTGGGAGGAAGCAAAACTTCGCTTCAGGTGAGTAACTCATAACTGTCCGTGTGAGCTTTGCTGACACGAATTCCATTTGTGCCTGAAAAGGATCAGAAGAGATGATCCTCCCCTTCATCCCACTCAGCAGGTGTCCTCTCTCCTCACTCGCCTGTGCCCTCTGCAGCCAATGATCTGTCACCTGCAAAACCTTCGTCATCACCACCTCTTAAGTTCCTCTGACCTTCTACCCTGAACTGAAAACTGGCATGTTTCCAGCAACCTTCTCAAGTAAAGGTTGTTTGCATCCCAGCCCTGCACCACTGGGCCTGGGTGAGGTGGTTATTCTCTTAGCTCCTCCAGACCTTTGCTTTTCCTTCTTTTCTGAAAACTCTGAAATTGTTTGAAGCGATGCTATTGGAGCAGACCGTCCTCACCCCTTCCTCATACAAGTATTTGGCTGTCTTTCTTTGCATCACTGTTCTGGAGACTTCCCTCTCATAGACAGTCCGTCCAATGCCCTGGCTTCCTGGTCCTTTGACCTCCTTACTTCTAGCAGTCTTCTCCAGCAAAGTCTGGTCTGCTGCTCCCAAACTATTTCATTTCCACTTTTTCTCAGCATAGTTCCTCTAGTGACACTTCTCCAACAATGCTGCCCCATGAAGACTTCCAAACCAGTGAGGCCACAACTTTCTTCCATGTCCACTGCTCCCTCCTTCCACAATCTAGAATCTCTGGCCCATTAGTATAATTTCATTTGTATATACCCTCCATTCCCTCATTCCTTCCCTCCCTACATTTGTCTTCAAAATCCCTCCCACAGCTAAACCCAACTCTCTAAATCTGTATTTGATGGTTATTTTTATGTATCAACATGACTGAACCATGGGATGCCTAGATAACTGCTCAAACATTATTTCTGGGTGGTCTCCTAGGGTGTGTCCAGAAGAGATTCGTATTTGAATTGGTGAATTGAGTAAAGCCATATGGGTGGGCATTACCCAATCCATTAAGGGCATGAACAGATCAAAAAGCAGAGGAAGGTTGAGTCCACTCTCTGCCTGACTGCTGGAGCTATTTTTTTCTTGAGACAGAGTCTCGCTCTGTCACCAGGCTGGAGTGTAGTGGCTGATCTCAGTTCACTGCAACCTCTGCCTCCTGGGTTCAAGCGACTTTCCTGCCTCAGCCTCCCGAGTAGCTGGGACTACAGGTGCGAGCCACCACGCTTGGTTAATTTTTGTATTTTTTGGTAGAGATGGGGTTTCACCATGTTGGCCAAGATGGTCTTGATCTGTTGACCTCATGATCTGCCCACCTCAGCCTCCCACAGTGCTGGGATGACAGGCATAAACCATCACGCCCATCCTGGAGCTGGCTTATTGATCTTCCCCTGTCCTTGGAGCACCTCGTTCTCAGGCCCTCTGACCTGGACTGGAATCTACACCATTGGCTCTCTGGCTTTCAGGCATTGGAGTTATACCACAAATTTTCTTGGGTCTCCAGCTTGCAGACAGCAGCTTGTGGGACTTAATCAAGTACCCATAATCAATCTCCACAATCACATGAGCCAACACCTTATAATCCATTTCTTTCTGGAGAGATATGTAGATATCCTATTGGATCCATTTCTCTGAGGCCCTCTAATGCCCTGTAGTTGAGCAGCTGAATATTGCTAGAGAGACCATGGTAACTCTCACTTTATTACAATCTTCAGAAGCTGGCAGCCACTTCACATCCATCCTGCCACGCTTCCCTAATGAATTCAGTCTCTTGTATCCTGTGGCCAAGACCACTTTCTCAAAACTCCTTTTTTTTTTTTTTTTTTGAGACAGAGTCTCGCTCTGTCACCAGGTACCAGGCTGGAGTGCAGTGGCACAATCTCGGCTCACTGCAACCTCCACCTTCCAGGTTCAAGCAATTTTCCTGCCTCAGCCTCCCCAGTAGCTGGGACTACAGGCGCACATCACCACACCCAGCTAATTTTTGTATTTTTTTAGTAGACGCGGGGTTTCACCATGTTGGCCAGGATGGTCTTGATCTCTTGACCTTGTGATCTGCCCACCTCAGCCTCCCAAAGTGCTGGGATTACAGGCATGAGCCACCGTGCCTGGCCAAAACTCCTCTCTTTCTAAGCTCCCTGCAGCTGTTCCTTCTATTCTTCACTTCTTATTTCATTGTGAAAACCCAATGGTAAGCAGAGAACACTTGCGTCTTCTACCACGTCTTCCAATTTATCCCACATATTCTCATGGCTTTCATGCCATTTAGATGCTGACTTTCACTCCCTTGAACTTAAGGTCTTCCTGTCTGATCTCCTACTTGGTGTCTCCACTTGCACATGTGTTAGGCAGGTGAAGCAGAGCATGTCCAGAAGAAGAGTGCCTGATTTTCTCTCCCAAATATTTCCTGTCTTGTTCAGTTGTCAAGCATCATTCTCGACTCCTCTGTGTCCCTGACATTCTACATCTAATCCACGAACATCTACTGTTTCTACCTCCCCTGGTCTTCCAAATTCAACCATTTCTCAGCACCTCCACCACTACCATTCTCTGTTTCTGTGACTATTGCAGTAGCCACTACCTGATGTCCCAGCCTCCATGCATGTTGCCTCATCAGTAATCAGAGCCATCTTTTAAAGATGAAACCTGGCCAGGCACAGTGGCTCATGCCTGTAATCCCAGCACTTTGGGAGGCTCAGGAGGGCAGATCACTTGAGGCCAGGAGTTCAAGACCATCCTGGCAAACAAGATGAAACCCCTTCTCTGTTAAAAATACAAAAATTATCCAGGTGTGGTGGCAGATGGCCTGTAATCCCAGTTGCTCAGGAGGCTGAAAAAGGAGAATCGCTTGAATCAGGGAGGGGAGATGGAGATTGCAGTGAGCCAAGATCACGCCACTGCACTCCAGCCCGGGTGACAGAGTGAGACTCTGTCTCAAAAAGATAAATAAAGATGAAAATTGGATCAAGTCCCTTCTTGCACAAAATCCTTCATTGGTTTCTCATCACTATTTAGAATAAAATTGAGTCTCCTTCCACATGGTCTACAAAGCCCTGCACTGTGGCCCACTCTGCCGCCTCTGCAGCCTCATCCCCATCGCTCTTCCAGCCCCAGCGCTGCTGTCCTCTGCTCTTGTTTTCTCCTTCTTGTTGTTTCTTGAGCATTTCAAGCTGGTTCTGGCTTCACAATCCTCACCCCTGCTGTTCACTCTGTCCGGCATGGGCTTGCCTGCAGAATTTCACGTGACTGCCTGCCTTCCTTCATTTAAGTGTCTGCTCAAAAGTCATTTCCGTTCGAGACCAGCCTAGCTAACATGGTGAAACCCTGTCTCTACTAAAAATACAAAAATGAGCCAGGCATGGTGGCATGCACCTGTCATCCCAGCTACCTAGAAGGCTGAGGCAGGAGATTGCTTGAACCCAGTGGTGTGAGCTGGGATTGCACCACTGCACTCCAGCCTGGGCAACAGAGCAAGACTCCATCTCAAAAAAAAAAAAAAAAGAGATCACTTCCCTCACCACCCTGCCTACTACGGCCTTGTCTTCCAAAGTAATTATCTGTCTTCTTACTCTATTCTCTTTTTCTTCGTTGCATTTAACATGTGCTCCATTGTTATGTTAATGGATCTCAATGAATTCTAGGATCCTGTGTTGCCCCCTTCAACATCAACTCTAGGCTTAGCCATATGATTTTCTTTGTCTATTGGATCATTAGAAAATGTGGCCCAAGCAGAGACCTGTTCCATGTGTGCACAGCAGGCTTGCCCTCATGGAACCCAGCTTCCAAGTGAGGAAGGCTGAGCTGGGAGAGGCCAGCTGGGGAACAACTGAGGCACATCAGCCAGCAGCTCCAGCCAACTGCCAGATGTGTGAGCGAAGTCATCCAGCATCTGGCAAGTGGTGGCGAATGCATTAACGAACCTAACACCACCACGTGGATCCACTAAGATGAATAAGATGTCTAAATTTAGCTCATTAGGAAAATCTATCTTCCAAGTGTCTGTCCCAAGTAACCACTGGACATCACCAGCTGAAATTCAACATCTAAACTGATGTTCTTCTTCCCCAAACTTACCTTTTCTCCTTTATTCCATATATTATTAATGGCACCTAAATATAACCAATGTTTTAAAGGTGATGGTTAATTTTATGTACCACCTTGGCTAGGCTGTGGTGTCTAGTTGTCTGGATGTCGCTGTGAAGATATTTTTTCGGTATGATTAACATTCAAATTGGTGAGCTTTGAGGAAAGCAGATTACTCTCCATAAGATATGTGGGCTTCAGCCAATCAATTGAGGATGTTAAGAGAAAACACTGAACTCCACCGAGGAAAAAGGAATTCTGTCTCCAGACTGCCTTCAAACTCAAGACTGCAAGATCATCTTCTGATAGAATTTCTAGCCTGTTAGCTACCTTGCAGGTTTTGGACTTCCACACACCCGCAATGGAGTTTCCTTATAATAGAGAGCTCCTTTCTCTCTCTCTGTCTCTCAATCTATACTCACGCATCCTATTGGTTCTGTTTCTGTGGCGAATCCTTATACAAAGGTTATCTCTATGACCCCTCTGTCACTTCCTAGCATTCACTTAGTGACCATGCCCTATTTTTGCCATCTACAAACTGTCTCTTGCATCCATTCTTTCTCTGTCTCTACTTCCTCTGTCTTGGTTTAGGTGCTCAGCATCTCTCATCAACACTATTACAAAAGTCTATTAACCAGTCTTCCTGGCTCATCTCCTTCCAAATCCCCTGCCACTCCACAACTAGACTTATCTTTCTAAGATAAGCACCTCATGATCATGTTATTTATCTCCAAACTCTCCTCCTGGCTTCCCACTGCCTTTAGGACACAGTTCAAACTCTTCAGGATAGGATGGAAGCTCTTTATGCACTAGCCCAAGTTCAGCTGGAGTTCCGAGCTCCCTTATTGCCCTGAGTATCCACCCTCCAGCCATATTTAACTAGTCGTTGATCCCCAAAGACCTGGTGCTCATTTCATGCCCTCATGCTTTTGCACGTTCTGTTCCATCTGCTTGGAATGCCTACTGCATTGTCTGAAAAACCCTCTGAACTTCAATCCAAGCCATGGCTCAGAGGTACTCTTTGTTCAGAAGCTGTTGTTAGATTCTTAGTTCTAATTTTTAGAACATGATAAAGGTCTTACCATAAACGTTGTGTAATATATTGAAATTAATATACTTGTATTTCTCAAAAGATAAGGGACTCTTTGATGGCCCCTGTATCTTGTTCATAATTGGATCCCCAGTCCTAGTGTTTTGTTTAGCTCATAATGGCCACTCAAAAAAATGCTTGTGGAGCCCATTGGTATAAGTTAGATTTTATACCCCTTGAAGGCAGAGACCATACTGCTGTTCATTTTGGTATCATTCCTCTCATGGGATCTTGCATAGTTGAAGCTTAATACAAGAAATTTGAGGCTGGGCATGGTAGCTCATGCCTATAATCCCAGCGCTTTGGGAGGTTAAGGTGGGTGGATCACTTGAGGTCAGAAGTTTGAGACTAGCCTGGCCAAAATGGTAAAATCCTGTCTCTATGAAAAATATAAAAATTAGTTGGCTGTAGTGGCAGGTGCCTGTAATCCCAGCTAGTGAGGAGTCTGAGGCAGGAGAATTGCTTGAACCTGGGAGGCAGAGGCTGCAGTGAGCCAAGATCACATCACTTCACTCCAGCCTGGGCAACAGAGCGAGACTCTGTCTCAAAAAAAAAAGGAACAAAAAGAAAGAAATTTGAATTTAGATATGTCAGCCATCTTTGAGATTCCCTGCTTAGTGGTGTCACAGTGATTTTAAGTCAAACAAAAGTTTATGGAAAAGAGAAATTGCTGGCACTGAGGGTCATAGTCGTGAAGAAAAGGAAATAGAAAAAAACAGTCTTTAAAAAATTTTTATAGGAACTATTTCCATTTCCTATTTTCTCAAAGTCTTTGAAAAACATCTTTTGTCTTGAAAATTTTCAAACCCACAGAAAAGTTGAAAGAACAGTACAATGAACACCCGGATACTCCTCACATAGATTCACCATCTAGCTGCACCTACTTCCTCTTCCTTCCTCTGTTTATGTGCAGGCGCTTGCGTGCATGTGCACGCACACACACTTCCCTTTTGCTCAAGTAGGCAGCTGTCATCATGGCATTTCATGCCCAAATGCTGCATCTTGCATTGCTCAGAACAGAGCCATCCCCTTCATCACCATAATGCCATATTCACACCAAAGGAGAGAATCAACATTAATTCAACAGAATGATCTAACATGAGGTCTAGACTCGAAGTTTCTGAATTGTCCTCCAAAATGTCCTTGGTAGCTATTTCTTGACCCAGAATCCAATCAAGGTTGACACCTAGATTTCGCTGTTCTCTTTATTTTCCCCATACTCTGCTTCTGTTCTTGAAATCCAATTCTTTGAAGACCTGTAGAACATCCCTGCTGGACGTGGTGGCTCACGCCTGTAATCAAAGCACTTTGGGGGCCCGAGGTGGGAGGACCACTTGAGGGTTAGAAGTTCAAGACCAGGCTGGGCAACATGTTGAAACACTGTCTCAACTAAAAATACAAAAATTAGCTGGGCATGGTAGCACACACCTGGAGTTCCAGCTACTCAGGAGGCTGAGACATGAGAATTACTTGAACCCAGGAGGCAGAGGTTGCAGTGAGCCAAGATCATGCCACTGCACTCCAGCCTGGGGGACAGGGCAAAGCTCGGTCTCAAAAAAAAAAAAAAAAATCCCATATTCCAGGGTGTTCTGACCATCTGGCCAGGATTTGATTTAGGTCAGATGCTTCTTCTAGCAAGTTTTGTTATGGGTGTCCCTCCCATGGCATCAGACCAGGGGCTCAGAGGGTCAGGTTGCTCCACTAATTGTCATGGCATGCATGATGGGAGGCAGATAAGGTGAAGGATGACAGATTGCAATGCAAAGGCACACTTTTGCCTTTGTAATTAATCAGTAACCAAGAGATTGTGTAAACAGCCTTTCCCCCTACAGTCTTTTCTCCCAATGGGTCATATTATTCACTGATGATCATTGCTTGAACCAATTATTACATTGAGAGTTACAAAATGGTGCTTTCCTAAATCTAAAATTTAGCCTACACATACTAGATCACAGTTTTTTAATTACTGTTCTTTTTTTTTTTTTCTTCTAGATAGGGTTTCGTTCTGTCACCCAGGCTGCAGTGCAGTGGTGAGATCATGGCCCTTTGCAGCCTCGACCTCCCAGGCTCAAGTGATTTTCCCACCTCAGCCTCCTGAGTAACTGGGACTATAGGCACACGCCATTATGCCCAGCTAATTTTTGCATTTTTTTTTTTTTGGTAGAGATAGGGTTTTGCCATTGTCCAGGCTGCTCCTTTCTGTCTTTTAAGAATCACTATAGAGTCATGAAAATTTAAAAATGCAATGCATTATTGTCATGTCCAAGGATTATTTTTTTGGATCCTCTAAGTTTCTCAGATTTGGTCAGTGGGATCCTTTTCAAGCTGACTTCTGTATCTTTTTGACATGGACTTTTAAATGGTCTGTGAACACATCTTTGCTTTCTGATACACAAGATGTACCTAACTCTGACCTAGTATTTGCCAGTTCTCTAAGGAGCTCTGGTTCTTTTTGGCAGGCTATAGTATTCAGAAACCAAAACCTGGTTCCTAACATGAGCTTACTGCTATTGGGTATTATTGATTCTAGGCTTTTTCATGGACAGAGCTAGACTACCGTATCATGATCTCCCACTTACTGATAGCTCCAATTCAAATCCTACACTACAGGGTTCTCCATCTGCTCTCCTACCCCATCCTATGTTCTATATCCCCTCACTGAAATCCCTCATTAAGAGCAAGAGGTAGGCTGGGCGTGGTGCCTCACACCTGGAATCCCAGCACTTTGGGAGGCTGAGGAGGGCGGATCACAAGGTCAGGAGTTTAAGACCAGCCTGACCAACACAGTGAAACCTAGTCTCTACTAAAACTACAAAAATTAGCTGGGAGTGGTGGTGGTGCCTGTAATCCCAGCTACTCAGGAGGCTGAGGCAGGAGAATTGCTTGTACCTGGGAGTCGGAGGTTGCAGTGAGCCAAGATCACACCATTGGGTGACAGAGTGAGACTCCATTTCAAAAAAAAAAAAAAAAAAAGCAAGAGGTAGAACAATCCTCAATGGTCTGAGTTTGGGACTTCACTGTGGAGGCTGGGACTCTCACCCATTGGGGTGGCAGGAGGAAAGATTCCCTTGCCAGTCAGCTTGATTGTACCCCAGGCATCTGGCTGCTAATGCCTTCTTGGAGTGGGCAGAATTTTATACAGAAAGAAGATGGAAATTGTCCAACTGGATGTTATTAAAACATGCACCTGTAACCCAATTCTTCAGAAACCTCTGGGCATTTTACATAAGATCAGCATTTGAAGATTTTCTACTGAAGAATTAAGGACAAAACTGCTTTTGTAGCTTTGTCCATCAAACGACGAGCTTCTAACAGAAAGCTACTTGGTTCATGACCCCTGGAGAAATGGCCCCTTTAGCTATTTCCTCTGAACAGAGCTCTTTGTAGAGAGCTGTGGCTAAGCCACCCATGAATGAGACTGGTTTCTCTTTCTGGCTTTGTACACTGCAGAGAATTGTTCTGAAATTCGATGATACAAACTTTGGTATCAGTTGCAACAGTTTTTCCATGTAGCCCAGGTCTTCTCAAGAGAAAGTCATTATAAAATGCCTGCGTTCAGGATCCAGATTCTTATGGAGATATTCTCCCACTGGGTCTCAACTGCAGTTATTCCAAGTAATTCCTACAGCAGTCTTAAGAGTTAAGTGTTGTTTTAAAGACGAGGAAACCAAGACTCAGAGAAACTGTGTCACATAACGCAAAGTCACAGGCTACTACGCTTTGTCGAATCTAAGATGCTAAGATTTTAAAGTACATTCCATTTCCAGGTATGTTAAAAGTGAAAAAAATAGGTATATGTCTTAGAATCAGTGAAATACAGTGGCTAGTGATAGATCTAGGGTCAAATTCAGATCTTCCTAAGAAACCCAGCTTTTCCCACTTGATCAAGGGTTCATGCAAGAAGAGCAAGCTGAGCTGCAGATAGGAGATCTGGGCTTCCAGGTTGAAAAGACAAGGAAAAATAGTATAGCATGAACAACAGCGTGGACATGAAAGTTTGCTTCGAGTGTGAACTCAGAGATGAGCTAGTCTGATGATACCTGAGTGTTCACATTTGGTAGCAGTGAGAAATGCGGCTTTTAGAAAGAGCTTGGCCGGGTGAACCAGCTCTAGAAGGCAGCTGGTGATTTCTTTAGGCGTAGCAGTTCTAGGAAATTGGGCATTGTTGTAAGCACTTGGGGGTGGATGCTACAGGTTGAAAGCCTTGTTTTAAAGGAGAGGTGTACGGGGAGGATTGGAAGAAGAGCTATGAGGCTGCCATAGTCAGGTGGGCAACAGCTACTGAAGCTTGAACAGGGATGGCGGACCTGAGACTACAGAAAAAGGGCTAGGCGAGGTGAGAATGCTTCAGAGGAGGAGTTCTCAGCAACTGTTGACAGGTTGGCAATGAATGGGGAGCCTATATGATTTCTCATCCAAACCCAGACACCTCTGAGAAAGAAAGTGAAGCACTATTAGTAACCATGCCAGAAGGCAGGCATCAGCCAGCATTGTCTTGGGCAAACTTGACACACAGTTACTGCAGATAAACGAATGAAGGAGCGACCAGAATCAAAACAGCTCCAGTATTTCTTGTTTGGGGGACTTTGGGTTACTGTAGTTCACACAGCAGTTGCAAATGCCACTTCTTGTGCAAAGAGAGTCTCTGTGATTTTCCCCCATCCTCTCCAAGAAACTGTGCGGAATCAAACAGCCCACGTGGTACGGGTGAAGGAAGAGGCTTTAGCAGGGGAACCTTAGAAGCCAAGGTTGGAAGGAGAAGGCATCCAATACTCCTCTTAACCACACAGAGAGGTGTGTGCCACAGCCAGGATGGTCTCAGAGACCTCTGGGTGGACATGCCTGGGAAGAAGCCCCTCTCCTCCAAGTCTCTCTTCACCTTAGATGAGGTAAAGGCTGGCAGATGACAATGCAAAGGCATGCTTTTGCTTTTGTAACTAATCAGTAACCTGCGAGGTTGTATAAACAACCTTTCCCCTACAGTCTTTTCTCCCAGTGGGTCACATTATTCATTGATAATCATTGCTTGAATCAATTATTTTTATTTTGAGACAGAGTCTCACCCTGTCGCCCAGGCTGGAGTGCAATGGTGGGATCTCGGCTCACTGCAACCTCTGCCTCCCAGGTTCACACAATTCTCCTGTCTCAGCATCCTGAGTAGCTGGGATTATAGGCAACTGCCAGCATGCCCAGCTCATTTTTGTATTTTTAGTAGAGATGGGGTTTCACCATGTTGGCCAGCATGGTCTCAAACTCCTAACCTCGTGATCCACCCATCTCGGCCTCCCAAAGTGCTGGGATTATAGGTGTGAGCCACTGTGCCCCACCTGCTTGAGTCAGTTACAAAATAGTGCTTTCCTAAACCTAAAATTTAGCCTCCACACACAGACAGGTGTGTGCCACAGCCAGGATGTTCTTGGAGCCCCTGGGTGGACGTGCCTGGGAAGGAGCCCCTCTCTTCCAACTCTCTGCCACCTCTCTTGTTTATAGGACAAGAGCAAGAACCACCTTGTCAGTGGGAGAACAGTCTACAGGTACATCTGATTCTAGTAGATTACAGAAGGTGTCGGGGAAATCCAGCTGCCCAGTATTTGGAGAATCTGAGGGCTCATTGGAAGCCGGTTTGGGAAGGAAACCTATCAAGCCTGTAGGACCCTGGGTTTAAGTGTATCTCTTCTCCCTGGAGAAAGAAGAAAGGCCTTCAGTCACATCCAGGACCTTGTCCAGGCAACCCAGAGTGAGCTCCCATGGGCCTTTTTGGGGCTAGTTCAGCTTGTGACACCAAAGTACTTTGTTCAGGGCAGGGAAGGGGCAGGAGTGAGGGTAAAAACAGGGAAGTGTGATATTGTGACATAATAGTATATATTTGGTCATCCTCCCTGGTTTCTAGCTTTGAAAGCCCTTCGAAGGGTTTATTATCAGAAGAGCATAGTTTATTATTCTTAATAAGTCCCTTTCAACCATACTTGAGTTTATACTCACGAGATGATTCTTCCTTGGTCCCTAGATGTTTCCTGATGGGGGCTGCTGGCCAGAGGACTGACCATGTGATTACAGGGTTGGAACATTCAGTCTCACCCCCAGGCCTCCTGAGAGGAGAGGAGAGGGGCTGGAGGTTTTAAAAGTCACCCATAGCCAAAGATTTAGTCAATTGTGCCTATATAATGAAACCTCCATAAAAACCCCCAAATGAAGAGATGCAAGGAAGCTGTGGGAGAGTGAGCAAATGCATCCACGTGCCTGCAGGGTGGCAGGCTCCAACTCCCCAGTATGGCTGACGCACCCATGTTCAGGACCCTTCTGGACCTTTCCCTACGTACCTCTTCATCTGCACGTGCATTCATATTCTTTATCGTTTCCTTTATAATAAACTAGCAACAGTAAGTCAACTGTTTTCCCCGAGTTCCGTGAGCTGTTCTAGCAAATTGCTGCACTTGAACCAAGAGCTCATGCCTATAACCTCAGCACTTTGGGAGGCTGAGGTGGGAGGATTGCTGGAGCCCGGAAATCCATGACCAACCTGGACAACATAGGGAGGCACTGTCTTTAGAAGAAATCAAAGTTTAGCCAGGTGTGGTAGAGCACACCGTGATCCCAGCTACTCTGGAGGCTGAGATGGGAGGATCACTTGAGCCTGGGAGGTGGTGGCCACAGTGAACCATGATTCCTGACTTGGTGACAGAGTGAGACACCCCCCCCTCTTCTCTCTCTCTCTCTCTCTCTCTCTCTCTCTGTGTATATATAAACTTGAAGAGGGAGTCATGGAAACCTCTGATTCATAGCCAGTCAGTCAGAAGTATGGGAGGCCCAGGACTTGTGATTGGCATTTGAATTGGAGGTAGTCTTGTGGGGCTGAGCTCTTAATCCATGATCTGCTGGGTTAGACCAGGTAGTTAATGTCAGAATTGCACTGATACACAGCTGGTGTGTAGACAATGAAAGAACTGGTTATTGGTGTGGAAAAATCCACAGACCTGGTGCCAGAAGTATTAGGAGGAAAAACAGTTCAGAGCGTCAAAGGAAAACCTTATCACAGGTTTAGTTTTAAGATCTTAATTGACTATTTGTAATTCCAGAACCCAGCAAACTTTATTTGATGAAATAGAACAGGTGTTCCAATGGGCTGAGTAGAGGAGGTGGTTTCATGTGGAGAAGGGCTGAGGAAAGCAGGGACAAAACCCCAAAAGCAGATTGGCCATTTCAAAGTTACTTTCCTTGCAAGGTGGAAATGGGGAACTGAACAGTAGAGAAATAATCGGTTAATATCAGGTCACTTTCTCTTGGAAGGGAGAGAATAGAGGAAACTCCATTACCATACAGATTGAAACTGGCCTGTTTGGGAAATTTGACTTTCTCTCCTGATTGCTCTGGAGGTCGGTTGACAACTCAGGTTTGGCAATGTGGAACCTCAGCATGAGTGACTTCATTCTGATATTTGGTCTGGTCTGTTGGGGCCTAGTGTAGGAGTTTAGTCCAAAACAGTAGCCTCGTAGCTGGTCGGAAGGTAGTGAGTTACCTCAATTGATTGTTCACAGTCAGTTACAGATCAAACTCCTTGTTCTTCTCTTTCCATCCTTCTCACTACTGCACTTAGACAACAACAACGGCCTCCTTTTTTTTTTTTTTTTTAAAACAGAGTCTTGCTCTGTCACCCAGGCTGGAGTGCTGTGGTACGATCATGGCTCACTGCAGCCTTGACCTCCCTGGCTCAAGCGATCCTCCTACCTCAGCCTCCCAAGTAACTGAAATACAGGCACATATTTTTCTGTATTTTTTGTAGAGATGGGGTTTCACCATGTTGTGCAGGCTTTGTCTCCAACTCCTGGGCCCAAGTGATCTGCCTACCTCCTGAAGTGTTGGGATTACAGGTGTGAGCCGCTGCACCTGGCCATCCTCCTCTAATTTTTATTTAGGGAGAAATAGAGCATCCCTTTTCAGTGAATTAACCTACGAGCAAATATACTGAACTGTGAACTATAATAAGTAGAGCCATATTTCTTGAATGGTTCAGAAGACATTTGGGTTTCACAACTTATGGGTCCGCAGGAACACCACAGGCTGTGCAGCAAGCACCCGACTGCACCACGTATGTGTAACTGAAGTGGGCATGTGCAACATGGTCTGACTGCAGGGCCTGCAGCCATTTTCACAGCCTCGAGGGTTGCCAGATTTTGTGCATGATTTCTAATGAACCAAAATTAGTAACAGGTGACAAGCCAAATACACCCTTGGAAGGGTTGTTTGTGGGATGTCACTTTCATAGCTATTTCATTGCATTCCACTAATCTAATTTTAGCATGGAAGACACCCCCTTGAGACTGGAGGCCTGATTTGGGGACCTGGATTTAGAGAGAATCACAACACAGTTTTGCTTCAAGGATGGAAGTCAGACTGGAGTTCCCGGGACCTCAGGACACTGCTGCTTTGATTCTATCACTTCCTTGGTAAAAAGAAACAATAACAACAAAGAAACCCACAAACTCCAGGAATTCTTTACTGCTCAAAGGATTTTGTCTAAAATTCTGTTACTGATACTTACAAGTTTCTTTTATTTGATCTGTTTATCCAAAAGTCTTATCAAAAGTACTGTGCCCCATGCAGCTGCATGGACCTGGCCAGCGCCTCTGAATGCTTCTTGGTCATGCCTTCTGCCAAGTTCTCCTACAGGCCATCCCGTCTGCCAGGATCTGTCTCGTTCAGGATGCCTGCTGGTCTCTGAGGTGCAGAGCCCTGTACCCAACAACCTTACTGACATCTCCAGAGATATCCAAATGCAGACCCATTTTCAAAAATGAAACCTGCCAGTCTCCCTTTCAAACTGGCTCCTCCCCCGCCCTTATCCTAGAGAATGACAAGGGAAAAGTCTCTTAGAGTGCCTTCCCTCTGTCAGGCTTTATGCCATCCATGATCTGGAGATATCTTTCTGAAACACAGGCTAGCTCCTTCTGTCTCCTGCTGCAAGCCCACCCATGGCTCCCTATTGCTCTCAGGACAAAGCAGAAGCTTCTAGCATCATGCAGGAGGAGGCCCACTGTGATTGGCCTCCTGCTCCTTCCACCCCATCCTCCAGCTTAGGTCTCCTCCAGGTTTCCTCTGAGGGCCATGCTGGCTCCTCTCCCACTTCCAGACTGTGCACCTCATGCTTCCCCATTCCCTTTGCTTAGCACCTTCTTCAGGGTCATTATCCATTGTCTATTGTCTATGTCCTAAGCACCATGAGAGAAATAGCAGTCCTGTTCATCTCACCAGAAGCCCACCATCAGCCTTTTGTGAATGTCTGATGACCAGTGAGTGAAGAAATGAAGAAATAATGAATGAATACACAGGTACAATGATGCAGAACTAGCACCATCAAAGGGGGTGCAGGGAAGAGGCTGCAGACAAGGACACAGCAGTGCTTTGTCTGCTAGTTCAGATTCCTGTTGGGAAGGGGTTGGAAGTTAGTCCTGCAGTCACCTTTGTGGATCACAGGTGTACGTGTGTTTATGTGTGTACCTGTGGACAGACAGGTAGGCCTCCTTGGGGAATATACTCATGTTGTCATGTGACCTCCCTTCTTTTCAATTAACCATTTTGAAGCCTTAAACTTTTTTTTTTTTTTTTTGAGACGGAGTTTCCCTGTTGTCTCCCAGGCTGGAGTACAGTGGCGCCATCTCAGCTCATTGCAACCTCTGCCTCCCAGGTTCAAGCGATTCTCCTGCCTCAGTCTCCTCCTGAGTTGCTGGGATCACCGGTGCCTGCCACCACACCCGGCTAATTTTTTTTTTTTTTTTTTTTGTATTTTTAGTAGAGATGGGGTTTCACCATGTTAGCCAGGCTGGTCTTAAACTCCTAACCTCAGGTGATCCACCCTGCCTTGGCTTCCCAAAATGTGAGGATTACAGGTGTGAGCCATGACACTTGGCCCCCCCACCCCAAAAATACTTCTTTTAGGTATTAGGGAGCAATACCCCAACTGTTACCTGGGTGGCCAACATCTTTCTGGTAAGCACATCCCTTACGGAATGCTTGTCAAATACAGATTATCCTAGTTTGAATATTTCAGTTTGTATATGCACAACAGACATTCAGTATAAGCAGAAATAGTGAATTCCTTCTGTGAACCAGGCACTGGGCTGGGCCTTGGAAGCTAGATTAGAGACCTGGGAGATGACCTTCCTTCCTTTCCAGTTGCTCTGTGGCTGCTGATGCTGTGTGATACTCCTATCTGTGCTTAGCGTGAACTATCCAGGTTTTCTTAGTGACAAGAAAATTATGGAAATTTGGCTGGGTGCAGTGGCTCACACCTGTAATCCCAGCACCTTGGGAGGCCAAGTCGGGGAGATAACAAGGTCAGGAGTTCAAGACCAGCCTGGCCGATATGGTGAAACTCCGTCTCTACTAAAAAACAACAACAACAAAAATTAGCCAGGCGTAGTGGTGGGCGCCTGTAGTCCCAGCTACTCGGGAGGCTGAGGCGGGAAAATCGCTGGAACCTGGGAGGCGGAGGTTGCAGTGAGCCGAGATTGTGCCACTGCACTCCAGTCTGGGCAACAGAGTGAGACTCCATCCCTCCCCACCAAAAAAAGAAAATTATGGAAATTTAGAAATAAGGAACAGAGGATATAGCAAGGAGAGGAGGGTAGAATTGCTTTAATAAAATTATCAACACAGAAAAAATTCTATCTGCAGGCTAGTAAACAATACAACACGTACACAAGTGTATTAGTTCATTCACATGCTGCTATGAAGAAATACTTGAGAATAGGTAATTTACAAAGAAAAGAGGTTTAACTGACTCACAGTTCTGCATGGCTAGGGAAGTCTCAGGAAACTTACAATCATGGCGGAAGACACTTCGCAGAGTAGCAGGAGAGAGGATGAGTGCTGAGTGAAGGGAGAAGCCCCTTATAAAACCATCAGATCTCGTGAGAACTCACTATCACGAGAACAGTATGGGGGAAACCCCTACGCCTATGTTTCAATTGTCTCCACCTGGTCCCACCCTTGACACCTGGGGATGATTACAATTCAAGGTAAGACCTGGGTGGAGACACAGCCAAACCATATCAACGAGCCTCCTTTTGTTTAAGGGACCATGGACCTACTGTAGGATTCTAATATATAGTATTTTGGGGAAAAAAATTTCCCCAAAGTATTATGACTGGGGCATTTCCCCATCATTCTAAGTCTTAGCTTGATGTTGCCCGAGGAGACTTCCTCCAGTGGGAATTAATTATTCATTGTTTTTCTCTCCTATTACAAGCTTTCCACATACTCTGAGAAAGGTGAGTGGCCTCTGTTAGAGTTCTTATGTGTATTTGGACTTTCTTTACCAGAGCTGTCTCATTTTCTAAACTGTCTAAGATTCAGTGGCTATGACTGTTCTGTTTTTTTTTTTTAATTCTCAGTCGAATTTCTAGTTTCCTTGTTTTTCTCAGATATAGATTGTCAAATCATCTAGCTCATCACTGTTAATTACTCTGTTCCTAATATATAGCAATAAAAAATTCAGGAGAGAATCTTAAACAGTAAGCTTACTTGCAGGAGTTCAAGAATATGGCATGTTCTTAAAACTAGGGGACAAGATTGATTTCAACCACGGTTAGCATTATGCTTCTGTCATCTTAGCCCTGAATAAAGTACTCAAGCATCACAAAGATCATTAAACAAACAACAAACAACAGCAACAAAAACCCACCCAGCAGCACCATTTGCCGGTCTATACCAGCGTCCACTTTTGTCACATAAGTTGTCAGTAAGTATTACAGGTCGGAGGTGAAAAGGACAGATTAGTCCAGCCTTTTATGCAAAACAGTTTGCATAGCATTTTCTCCATAGTAATTTTGAGACAGAGAGAGAGAGAGAGAGACAGAATCGACTTTACAACACATGGCTGTGGGCAAAGAGGTTTATTATTAAACAGAGATAATAAATAAGTGCTGGAAACCACACACAGCAACTGGAGCTTAGCTTTTATGTGTCTTGGTTGCCAGCAGTTTTTACTACTTCAACAGATCCTGACAATAATTAGAATTCAGGGGAAGCAGGAGGAAGGTGATGAGTCTTGCAAACCTGTTTCTGGTAGCTCATCAACACGGCTCTGGGCAATGGGGATGCCTGGTTCTTCCTCTCCCCTGCCCCACGTTCTCCACACTGGCTGCGGCACACGTCTGTCTAGCAACAGATTTTAGAATAGCAAACCTGGGGCTGTATTAAGTACCAAACAAAGGCCAAAGAACACAATAAAAGCATTTATCTTTCAAAAACTTCTCCGCTAGTGCCAAGAGGGAGGACACACACCTGGAAAAAGATTATATATATTTTTTGAGATGGAGTCTTGCTCTGTTGCCCAGGCTGGAGTGCAATGGCATGATAACCGCAACCTCTCCCTTCCCGGTTCAAGCGATTCTCCTGCCTCAGCCTCCCGAGTAGCTGGGACTACAGGTGCCCACCACCACGCCTGGCTCATTTTTGTATTTTTAGTAAAGACAGGGTTTCCCCACATTGGCCAGGCTGGTCTCGAACTCCTGACCTTGTGATCTGCCTGCCTCGGCCTCCAAAGTGCTAGGATTACAGGTGTGAGCCACTGCTCCCGGCCAAGATTGTCTTTCTTATATGGATGAAACCTGAGTTGTTTCCATGTTGCTTTTTCCTTGCCACCCAGGCCACTTTCCATCGAGTTGTCAGGATACTCCTAAGAAGGGAAGTTGGAAATGCCAGATGCTCTTAATTGGCCCGTCATCAGACTGTGAGCTTCCTGTGGGTGGAAGCTGTATCCACAGAGCTTAGCAATGCTTTGTGTACTCAGTAGGTGCTTAATAAGCCTTTGCGTGGAGTCTGGGAATATACCCCCTTTGAAGTACAACATACACACAGTAAAGTGCAGACACCTGCAGTTAATGTACTGATCAATGGATTCCACGTGTCTACACAGAGGTTTACAATGGCCATCCAGAGGAGCGTTACAGAACTTTCCCCCACAGGCTCCTTTGAAGCGAGGGAATTTCATTGCCCTCCCTTCCATCCTGTGCAGGAAGGCTGGTTGCCAGTAAAGGGATATGAGATGCCCTGATTCATCTGCAGATAGAACCCTTTGGACGGGGTAAGGGCATGTCATAGAGTAAAAGCAAGACCAGGAAGATTAAAGACGTCAAAATTTTAAAAATTCAAATAGTGAAAGTAAGCATTATCAATTAACTGTTTTCCTCTCTCTCCACACTCACGCAGAAGCACCGGGACCGAAAAGATGGGGCATGGGAGGTCTCAGGATGGATGCCCTGCCACCCCACCACTGCCCTGATGCCTGCTCGTGACGCGGAGACCAAGTGGCTCTGAAATCACTGGCTTCAAAGCAGGCCAGACCTTGCTTGACATGTGCAAAGGTTCAGTCTCTTGCTTGTCAGCTCCCCGCACGCACGACCAGCGTGCACTTCTGAGTCAGATCACCTAGCCACAAAGAGGGAGGGGAGAGGGGGAGAGGAAGAGGGGGAGAGGTGGGGAGAGAGAGAGAGAAACAGCGAGAGACAGAGAAGAGAGAGAGGAAGCACCTTCCCCCAGCGCTGCTGCCTGGCGTTTCCTCCCGTGTCAAACGAGAGGGCCCCAAATTGACCCCAGGTGTTTTTTCTTCCTTTCTCAATCCAACATTTATACCAGCACGTTATTCCCAGGGTGCCCAAGACCTCTGCTATGGCTGTGCTGCTGTCCCTGCAAAGGTGCTGGGGATGGCCGGGGTGGGGGATGCTCCTGGGGGCTGAAATCCGCTGCCAGGGGAAGGGGCGCCCCGATACCCCCTCAGTGGCTGCTGGTTGGGCGACCGGTGACCCTGGCTTGAGAAAATGAAAATATCCAATCTATTTTGCCCTTAGCCTTGGCTCCCTTTCGGATTCGGAACCGAGCCGCGGTCCTCCACTCCGCCCTCCCCGCTGCTGCAACGGAAAAGAAGGTCGTTTTCCTCGGGTCCCCAGC
Source organism: Cacajao melanocephalus (assembly GCA_963573385.1). Lineage (NCBI taxonomy): Eukaryota > Metazoa > Chordata > Mammalia > Primates > Pitheciidae > Cacajao > Cacajao melanocephalus. The sequence goes on from CAUYLG010021880.1 coordinate 251,146, forward strand.
GAGGCCCTGGAGGAGCCCGGAGCCCCCAGTGGACGCCGCCCAGCTCCGGGCCCCGCCCCTGCGCGATCTCGGCCGCACCCACTTCCCCCGGCGGCGCCCCCTCCGCGGCCGGTGACGTCACAAGGCACCCGGCCGCCTGCGCCCCGCGGTGCGCGCCCGGCTCCGGGACCCGCCGCCGCCCCGCCCTCGGCGCCCACACCCAGGCGCGCCCCCGCGCTCGCCCTGCCCCGTCCCCGCCTGGAAGCGCTGCCGAAGATGGCGAGCCCGGCGCCCCCAGAGCACGCCGAGGAGGGATGCCCGGCTCCCGCCGCCGAGGAGCAGGGGCCGCCGCCGCCGCCGCCGCCGCCGCCGCCGCCGCCGCCGCCACCGCCGCCCCGGGCGCCCCCAGCAGAGCAGCCGCCGCAGGAGGAGGAAGCGCAGGAGGCTAGGGCGGCAGAGGGCGCGGGGCTGCAGGTGGAGGAGGCCGCGGGCCAGGCGGCCGCCGCGGTGACCTGGCTGCTCGGGGAGCCAGTGCTGTGGCTGGGCTGCCGCGCGGACGAGCTGCTGAGCTGGAAGAGGCCGCTGCGGAGCCTGCTCGGCTTTGTCGCTGCCAACCTGCTGTTCTGGTGAGAGCTTGGACAGGGTGGGGGCGCTCAGGAGGGCAGGTGACCTTGGGGCGCCCTGGGCCCCGGGGACCCAGTGCAAGGGGAGCCCGCGGGACAAAACACTTGTCAGCCCTGCCGTACTTTCTCGGCCACCTGTCTCGAACAGGTAGACAGACACTGCAACTTTCCTCCGGACGCACGACCCTGTGAGTAGCTGTCTCTTCTGTGTGCGGATCCAGCCTCAGAGCCAGGTGGTCTGCCGGCCCGCAGGCACCTGCACCTGCAGGTGTTCTCATCTTGCTGGAAAACTTTGCCCTCGCTTCCTAAAACTCTCAGGTCTTGACCTGCTCGCCCAAGCTTGCCGGAGCAAACGTGCTTGAGCGTGCCTTGGTTCTGGCGGCCCCAGCAGGCATATCTGGACCAGATTAGGTACACGTTCAAAACCGTGCCGCGCTCATCAGTCACCTGAGATGGGCCCTGAATGATTTGTTTCTCCCTCCCCTGGAAGGTTAGGTTTACTGTCTTTACTCCCTGATGAGAAAACGGGAGGCAAACAAGCAGGTGGAGTACGCCCAGCACCCACCCCGGGGTGTGCACAGTGTGGAACGCAGGCATATTTTTAGGCGAAGTACAGGGAGAACACACGGGGATGCTCAGCCTCTGAGCAACAGGTTCGTCTCTCCAAAAAGCGCTCTTCACCAGGAAGGCCAGGAGAGTGTCTGGCTCCTTCGTTGCTTGTGGTGTCCTGTCATCCGTTACCACGCTACGGAGGGCGGAGAAAAGCCTTCTTTGTTTGCTAAGTGTCCTCATAACAAACATGACCCACACAAGGCAGAATAAGCAGAGCTCCCGTAACAGGTACCTTGTTACAGGGCAGAGATTTCTTAACCTTAAAGTTGAGAAATAAATAAATTGCACAAAGTACACAGCCTGTCATTTTCTAGGTTAACTCGAGCAAGGCGAACATTGTCCTGCAGATCTGTGCCAGTCTTTTTCTTAGTGTTGCTAGTTTCCTCTGTCTCTTTCCAGACAGTGCATGTTTCAGCAAATATACCGTATTCTGTGCAAATTGTGGAATACCATATGAGCTCTTCCTTTTCTTAGTATTTCTTGGTGATTGCTTCCTTGTTCTTTTTCAGCCGCTTCAGAATGCTATTGTAAGGATGTCTCAAATTACTTAACCTGTCTCCTACTGAGGCACTGATGTTCCCAAGCTTTTGCTGTTTCAGTGTTACAGCTAATGACCCTATACATGCATCATTTCGCATACATGCAAGTATTTTGGATAACTTCCCAGAAGTGGAATTGCTGGGTCAGAGGGCGTATGCACTTGTAATTTGGTGGATATCACCATATTGCACGTCCTTAGGGTTCTAACAATTTATACTTCCATCAGCAATGTGTGTGACTGACTGCCTGCTTTGGTACACCCTTGCCAGGAATATTTTATGAAACTTTTTGATCCTGCAAATCTGATGGGTGAAAAAGACTATCCCCAAATGATTTTATTTTGTAATTCTCTGTGATTGAGCATTTTTATCTTATGTTTAAGAGCCACTACAGTTATCTTTTATCTGCATTGTTTATAAATAACCTTTGTCTATTTGTTCAAGTAGGCCATTGTTCTTTGCTTTATTGGTTTATAGGAGCCATTTTTATATTAAAGACTCTAGCCTAGTTTCTGTAACGTGAGTTGAAAATTTTTTTCTATGATGTTTTCTTTAATGACACCTCTTGAAAATCATGTTTTTGCATAAAATAATTGGAAGGCATATTTGGTATTATTCAGGGGTGTTGTCTTCCGTCTATTTTATTTATGGCTGTTGGAGAGGACACATTGGCCAGGCATTCAACCGAGATAGAGCCTTCTCCTTACCTGTTTTATTTCATCTCCTGTTTGAGGCATCTGCCTTCCATGTATGTATTTTCTTTAACTAAAATGACTGTCCTGTTCTTTAAATTCAGAAATATTTGTTGCTTTTCCATGATAATCCATTGAATTTATGACTCATTCATTAATGTCATTAAAATTTTGTTTTTTTCCCCTTTTATTTGTTGCTCTGGGGTTAAAATAATTTTCAAGGACATTGCATTTTCTTTAAATAATGTATTCTCAAATGATCTGAAATTATGTGATTCTCTTATATTTTCATCTTAAATTACGTGTCTTAGGAACTCTAAAGCATTATATTTTCTATGAGAAAAACAACAAAAAAATCAATTTTAAAACTATGGGGAACCCAACCAAATCTGTCTTAAGCAATGGGATGTTGTTTTCACTTTAATTGATGTCATCTCATTTTTGTGGAAGTAAACTTTTAAGCCTATATTTTTGAATGATTTAGCACCTGGCATTAGCACTGGGTTTTAGGATTTTGAATTTGACTCAAAAGCGTCAACATTTGCCCATTATCAGTAAGATTTTGGGCAAAAATTGTGACACAGCCGTAACCAATGGGTATAACTCAAAGTTGCATGAATTAAGAGTGGTGGAAGGTTCAGGAAAGGAGAATTCATTTTGATATGGTTTTGGGGAACAGTGGTATTGTGGATGGAAGAGATTGCGGGGTTCTTCATAAGGAGATCATGCTTGAACCAGACCTCAGTGGATGGGAATGATTTGGGAGAGCTAATCTGGTTCATGATCCACAGCATCCCAACTCTGAGGAATAAAATGAACACAACAGCATCTTGAAGGTGTACCTAATATTTCAACCACAACACAGTACACAGATGCAGCAGCAGCCTGGGTTGGTAGAAAAGGTAGTGGGAGATAAGGTTGGATAGGCGGTTTGTGGGGCAGTCATTGCCTCAGATGCTATGTTGTGTGTTTGACTTTGTTTTTTTCTGTAGGCAACAGGGACCAAAAAAATACCTTGTAGCAGTGTCCACAAATATTTTAATGGATAAGTACATTATGGTTCATTTATTTATTATGAATTGTGATACCATATAATGATGAAAATACAGCTTTGGCAACAACATGGATGAATTTTACAAATGTAATTTCGGTTAAAAGATGCACAAAATAATATATGCCGGATGATTCAATTAAGTTTTAAATGGTGCAGAAACAGAACAGGTTGATTAGGGATACACACATAGGAGATTAAAAACTGCAAAGAAAATAAAAGACACTCTTGAATCAGATACATGCAGGCACACACACACACATATGCATTCTTATCTATGGTATAGTTTATGAAAAAATACTAACATATGAAAAAATGCTAAAAAATGTTATTCACTGAGAACTCAGAGGAGTTTGGTAAAGTATAGGCCACATAGAGTGCCTGTCTCAAAAAGCAGGGTTTCCACAACTGAAATAGATTGGGCAACAGTCCAATAGTTTTGTGGTGATGAGGGGCCTCAGATGATGTTATCTCACTCGTGTCACCAATGAAGAACATGTTTTTAGAGTTTTTCCTTCATTTAAAATTTTATTTATTTTAAAATTAACTAACATCGGCTTATAGTTCAGACGTTTAAATGTACAAAAGGGTAAACATTTTGAAATCTCTTCCCACGCCTGTCCCAGTCTACACAGTTTCCTCTCAGAAGCAACTGATGTTATACTTACAAGCACATCCTGAAATAGAATGAGTGCAATGTAATAGAAAATGTCGGGTTTATTTTTGTTTTTAAAGGATTAACTTTTTGTGGTTTACCACCAATAAAATGTGCACACTGTAAGTATACAGTCAAATGTATTCTATATGCCTCTGTAACCACAGTGGCAGTGGAGATCTAGAATATTTCATCACCCGTAAAGACTTCTTTGCATCCCTGTCCTATCAGTACCTACTCCTGGGGACTGATCTGCTTCTGTCACTGTTGCCTAGGTTGGACTTCCCTAAAGTTTCATATAAACGATGTTATTTAGGGTGATGTCTTTTGTTTTTTTGAGATGGAGTCTTGCTCTGTCACCCAGGCTGGAGTGCAGTGGTGTGATCTCGGCTCACTGCAACCTCTGTCTTCCGGGTTCTAGCGATTCTCCTGCCTCAGCCTCTTGAGTAGCTGGGATTACAGGCACACACCACCATACCTGGCTAATTTTTGTATTTTTAGTGGAGACTGGGTTTCACCATGTTGGCCAGGCTGGTTGCAAACTCCTGACCTCAAGTGATCTGCCCGCCTTGGCCTCCTGAAGTGCGTAATGTCTTTTGTATCTAGCTTTGCTTACTCAGTGTAGTTTTGTGATTCATCCCTGGTGTGTGTGTCAGTGATTCGCTGCTTTGTATTGCTGGGTAGTATACCACAATTTGTTTATCCATTTGTTAGTTGATGTTCCTTCAGGTAATTTTCACGTTTGACTATTATGAATAAAGCTATTGGAAAACATCAGGTAGAAATCTTTGTGTGAAGTATCTGTTTTTGGTGAGGGAAGTCGTAAGCCCTGATGGTTGCCTTTGATCGGCACCGAATGGAGTAAAAGGTCCATCTCCTCAGTCTTGCTGGTTGTCATATTGAAATTTAATGGCTTACAATGCAGCTCTTCTTTTGGGCATGTTACCGCTGCAGCCTACAAAGCCTCTCTGATGTGATTTGGTTTTGAACCCCTGGTTGGAGACCATGGCATTTAGCAAAGTCCATACATAGGCCTTTTTCCTTAGTGCCCGTGGCGATGAATCGCGACAGCATTCCCTTCTATTGGTATAAATAGTAAAACTATAAGAAAGTGATTTGCCTGAGTGACCACACACAGGCACACCTGGCAGGAGACCTGGGGCACTCTGACTTTTCAGGCTGGGCACCCGGTGGTCCCGAATGCCAGCAGGACCCTCCGATAGTCTTTGGAGCACTGTCTGTCAAGTTGTTTTAGAAGGTTGCAGGGTTCAACCTCCCACTTGATGTCAGGCCCTTCTCTGCAAGCATGAATGGGGTGCTTCAGCTGGCGTTAGAGCCGTGCCTCGCAAAGTGAGGTCCTGGGCCAGCAGCATCCACATCACCAGCGTCACCTGGAGATGCAAAATCATGGGCTTCCTCCACACTCACTGAACAGGAATCTCTGTGGGTAGGTCCAAAACATGGGGGCTTTCTCTAGCTCTGCAGGTGATTCGATCCATGTTCCAGTTTGGGAACCAACCGCTATGTTTGAGCACTTTCTGGAATTGTGAGCTGTCTTCTCCATGAGGCAGCATTTCCATTGCTGGGCGACACTCACTAGTCTGTTTTCCTTACATTAAGGCCATCTCTTGATTGTCTCCGAAGCTGCCCAGGAGGTAGGCCCCTCCCCAGGACCGTCCTTTGTCTGTTTCAAAATCCATTCTCTTCTTGGTTCCTGCCAAGTCTTCTCTTCCCCGGCTGAGAAATCTCGGCCTCCTCCACTCACCGTTGTGTTGTCTGGTTTGCAGATGCTTCTGGCCGGGCTGCAGTTCATCCGTATTCTGCCTGGAATGCAGCATTCCTGAGGTGGTCTGACCACTGCGTACTCTCTCCCTTCCTCCTGGACGGCGTCCTTCTAGTCTCACAGCCTGAGATAGAATTTCTTTACTCCAGTTGACAGTAACTTCCTTTTACAGACGCTACTATTGCTGGTTGTTAGACTCTTACAAAGAAGTAAATATGTATCATTTAATGCTTTGTCAAAGTATGGCTATATGGATAGTTATATACAATTACAGTCTGTCAAACTTTACTAAAGTTATGATAAAGGGTGTTCACATGTAGCATCGTATTTAACTAGCAGGAACACAGTGAGGTGTGTGTTGTTCTCATTTTACACAGGAGGAAACAAGAGGCCCAGAAAAGTTAACACCAAAGATGACGTTGACCTGTACTGTTCAAAGAATGCTTGCAGTGACAGACATAGTCTACCTTTGTGCTGCCGGTTATGGTGGCCAGTAGCTTCTTGTGGCTGTTGAGCATGTGAAATGTGGCTAGTGGCACTCGGAATGTCATTTTACTTTTATTTAAGTGTAAGTTTAAATAACTACACGTGACTAGTGGCTGTTGTGTTAGCACCGTCTTAGATAATAGTGCTGAAGCTAGGTAATGAAGCAGCATACATTTTCCCTAAATTCAATGATTTTTCTACTCCATCTCTCTAAAGAACAATAGGAGGCTGGGTGCGGTGGCTCCCCCAGCACTTTGGGAGGCCGAGGCAGGGAGATCACCTGAGGTCGGGAGTTCAAGACCAGCCTGAACAACATGGAGAAACCCTGTCCCTACTAAAAATACAAAATTAGCCAGGTGTGGTGGCGCATGCCTGTAGTCCCACCTACTTGGGAGGCTGAGGCAGGAGAATCGCTTGAACCCAAGAGGCAGAAGTTGCAATGAGCGGAGATCGTACCACTGCACTCCAGCCTGGGCAACAAGGGCAACGAGAGTGCAATTTCTTCTCAAAAAAAAAAAAAAAAGAAAAAAAAACAATAGGAGACCACTAGGGCTTACTTTTTTCAATATTACAGAATTACACTTAGTGATTTTGGCACAGAGTGAAAAAAATTATATTGTGAGAAGGTTGCTTCTGCATAAATGGGAGAGATCTTTTTAGACTGTCAGCCAGTCTAAACTGGTCCAAGTTCCTCGCCTTATCTTTGTTCTGTCTGGGTAGCCAGAACCTGTGAATGAGTGTCTGCTCCCCACCCAGCGTGGTGCTGGGTCCAGTGGCTATACCAGAAGCCCGATGCCTGAACTTACCTCCGAGAGCCTACCCACTGGTTTAGGAGACACAGCTGATTCGGTGAATTGATTGAGAGAGTGCCTCACGGTTCTGAATTGCATGTCACAGTCTCCAGGGCTATACAGTTTAGGACAAAGTGGGGATCAGGGAGGTTTGGAATAGTTGATGAAAGCCTTGTGAGATTTATTGTGTGAGCCTAGAAGAAAAGGTGTAATTTAAAAAGTGAGGTTAATGGTGAGGGATTTCCATGTAGGACAACTCAGGAACAAACGGGGGATGAGCCCGGGATGTTGTCAGAGTGAGAAGACTCTCCTGACTCACACTGAGGGTCTGTTTTGGGGATGGAGAATTAATCTTGAGTTGCTGGATCCACATGAGATCTGAAGCATTGTAGATGTTTAAAAAGGTTTGGTGAAATGAGCTGGACTAGAGGATATTCCCCTATGGTGAATAAGGTGGGCCTATTTAAAGACAGTGAGAGTGGGCTGGCCGCAGTGGCTCACAATTGTAATCTCAGCACTTTGGGAGGCTGAGGCAGGCAGATCACTTGAGGTCAGGAGTTCAAGACCAGCCTGGCTAACATGGTGAAACCCCGTCTCTACTAAAAATACAAAAATTAGCCAGGCATGGTGGCATGCACCCGTAATCCCAGTTACTTGGGAGGCTGAGGCAGGAGAATTGCTTGACTCTGGGAGGCGGAGGTTGCAGTGAATTGAGATCATGCCATTGCACTCTAGCCTGAGTGACAGAGTGAGATTTGGTTTTGAACCCATGTTGGAGACCATGACTCTTTAGAAAAGTCCATGCATAGGCCTTTTGACTTAGTGCCTGTGGCATTGCACTAAGTTTCTTGCATTACCTTCCATTGGTATAAATAGTAAAACTGTAGGAAAGTGAAAAGAAAAAAAAATAAAGACAGTGAGAGTGGAGCGGAGGGGAGATATATGCGCTTGCTAGGGGGAATAGCCGGAGGTGAGGCTGCAGATTGAAAGGGTGGGGCCAGGTTTTGAAGAGGTTACTATTGGACTATGCTAAGGAATTTGGATGACATCAAATAACCGGTCCCCATCTATTACCCCAGTATTAATAGCATCATATTCCTCCCTTTCTTTCAGGACATCCATTTAAATATGCAACAAGTCTTTCTTTCTTTCTTTCTTTTTTTTTTTTTAAATTGAGACAGAGTCTCACTCTGTCTTCCAGGCTGGAGTGCAATGGCACTATCTTGGCTTACTACAACTTCCGTCTCCTGGGTTCAAGTGATTCTCCTGCCTCAGCCTCCCGAGTAGCTGGGATTACAGGCACCAGCCACCATGCCCAGCTAATGTTTGTATTTTTAGTAGAGACAGGGTTTTACCATGTTGGCCAGGCTTATCTTGAACTCCTGACCTCAGGTGATCCACCCGCCTTGGCCAGCGGAACCACCACGCCTGGCCAAAATATGCGACAAATATTTCTTGAGTGTGTACTATATGCGGATATTGTTCTAGGTGCAAGGGATTAACAGTGGACAAAAAGATAAGGTCCCTATTCTCCCAGAGCTTATATTCTAGTAGTGAAAGTTGTGGTAAAAAGACAATCAACAAATGTACAAAATGCTGGAAGGAGCTGGATGTTATGAAGAAAACTAAAGCAAGGACAAGGGATAGAGAGTGACAGAAGTTACTGCTTTGTTGAGTGGTCATCACTGGCCTTTCAGGAAGTGGCCTTAGGAGACATCTGAAGAGCAAGTCAGGGAATGATGCAAGCAGGTAACTCTGGAGTGGAGTGTTCCAGGCAGAGGGAATGGCATGTACAAAAGCCCTGGGTGGGAGTGGGCTTGGGCTGTTTGCAGGGCAGCAGGGAGGCCATCGTGGCTGGGGTTGGCTGAGCAAGGGGGAAGCAGTGTTTGTTCAGCTCGGAACTTCATGCTACAGCTGTGCCAGAGGCTGCCTGTCAGCTTTCTGCCAGCCCCTCTGGATGAATTAGGGAAGCAAGAGCCCGGGACCAGGCACCAGCTAGGACACCATTGCAGGAGCACGTGGTGGCGCAGAGAGGCCGAGCCAAGGTAGTGGGAGTGGGGAGGAGGAGATGGGTTTGCGGTGACTCTGGAGTTAAAATCGGGAGGACAGAATGATTTGGTGGGTAGGGGTAGAGAAAGGCAGGGAAATGACTTAGGCTATGGGCTAGACGAGGAGTGCCTGGTAGTGACCTTAACCAATGTCAGGGTAGCTGAGGTTGCAGCAGGCTGGGCTTGCCCAGGTTTGGGGATGTTGCATTGGACGTACCTGTAGCTCACCAGGTGAATTATCCATGTGTCACTACAGTGTTAGACACAGACTGACGCTCAGGGTGCAGGTTGAGGTTGAAGTATGGAGTTGCATGTGTTGGATTTAGTTGTTGCAGCCTTGGGAGCATGTGAAATTTCTTGGAGAGAGCTGGGGGAGAGTGTTGGGGAGATTGAATTATCGAAGTGGGTGACCAGAAAGAGCACCTTGGGAGAGAGACTGGCAGCATGGGGGAGTCCCAGGAGAGGGTGGTTCTGGAGCAGCCAGTGCGGCGATCACAAATGCCATCCTATAATTGCTCCTTGCTGGCCTTAGCTGAAGCGGTTTCTACAGGGGCCTGGTGGACTCAAATCACACCCCAAGGAGAGGAGACTCTCCTCCTTTCTCCGTGGCACCACCTCCTCGCTGCAGTACTATGGCTCAGTGGAAGACCCAGCTATCAACTCTCTATTTCTGGGCCCCTCTGTGATTTGGTTCTCAGGCTGGCTCCCAACTTGGCCAACAGGAATTCAAGTAGTTTAGGAAATCTTTTCTCTCTGCCATGGTCTTAATATTTGTGTCCCCTTAAATTTCATATGTTGAGATCTTCTCCTCAGTGCATTAATTTTAAGAGGTGGAGGCTGTTAGGTCATGAAGGGGGAGTCCTCACAAGTGGCATTAGTGCCCTTATAAAAGGGGCCAGAGGTAGCTTGTTCACTTGTTCCACCATGTGAGGACGCAGGAAGAAGGTGCCATCTGCAAAGCAGAGAGTGAGCCCTTACCAGATGCCAAGCCTACCAGTGCCTTGATCTTGAACTTCCCAGCCCCTAGAAATGTAAGACATGAATTTCTGTTGTGTATAAGCCACCTAGTTAATGGTATTTTTGCTACAGCAATCCAAGTGGACTAAGTACCCTCTCTCTAATGCTTGGCTTTCACCCCCATGAGTTACCTTATTTTGAATGTCAGAAGCTGCATTTCACCAGTGTTTCTATTTTCATTCCCTCTGTAGAATCTTAACACCCCACTCTCTCCCATTCTCCGTCCATCCTCTAGATGTCTGGAGATGCCTGAGTGGGTATTCCAAAGGACACTGGAATCTGTGGGGAAAGGGGCAATGGAGAGGCAAGGTTGATGATATGGTGGGGTCCTCTAGGGAGGACCAAAGGGGCTGGGTGAGAAGGACACCTTTTCTTCTGATTCCTGAGGACCTAGGGGAAGATTCCAGGGGACCCAGTGCACCTGTAATCAAATCGGCAAGGAGTCACATGTGTTGTCTGATTTCTCTCTGAAGGAGGATGGTAATCTACTGCAGCTGAGGAGGTTAAGGCAGGACACGGCACCTGCAGAGGCCAGCTGTAAGCTTTAGTGGGGGGAAAGTGCTAGATTACACTTTTTTTTTTGGTTTTATTTATGGTTGGCCATTTCTTCAGTGCAGACGTTTTGTATCAGGTTCCTGTATCTTCATCTTTGTCCGCATTGACCATTTTTTTCCAAGGTGCATTTTTAATGGAGTAGTACTAGTTTTAGTATTGTATTCACCCTATACTATATTTGTTTAACAATGAATATGTTATGGGAAATTTCCCATTTGCTAAAGATAAAATGAGTCCAAGATATCCACGTGTCATTTTGAATGTGCTTTTAGAAGCATGCAGCTGTGAAGTGTTTTCAAAGATTTTGCCAAATGATTCAGTGTAATGTTCTTTGTTTGCTGCTGATTCCAGTTTTTGGAAAGACTCATTTTTGTCTCAGGGATGAAAAAGGCAATACCTAAGTGAAAACACATTGAGTGAGGTGTGGCCACCTGCACACTCCTGAGTAATCCTAGAACTGGGAGAAAGAGCTTGAGCCACCCGTGGGAGGCTGGCCTCCCATCTCGTCCTAGACACTCACCAGACCTTTCACCTGAAAGATGACCTCAGATGGCAGAGGGAGCTCTCCTGAGTTGCAGCCACGTGGACTTTCTGGGTTTCTAGATAAACCATTGTGGCTATTGTGTAATGAGCCATTCTTCTTTTGATGATTTTGTGGCACACTTTCTGTGGCCTTGCATAATTTCCTGCATTCCAGCAGTGATCCTTGATAATGGCAGTGACCATTTATGGGGCTCCTGCTTTGCTGGGCACTTAGTGGAGTTTCCTTATTTAATTCTCACACCGTACAGCAGGTATCATTGCTCCGTTTGGCAGAGGGGATATTGGGGCTCAAGGCATTTAAGTCACTTGTCCCAAGGTAATGGTATTTGGCAGATTGGGGATTCCAACCAGGTTTCTGCTTTCCCCGCTAATAAGCTAGACTGCAAGGGGAGGTTGCAGGATACAATCCGAGTGTAATTCAGTATGACTTCTTCCCTCTGCTTCTCGAAGACAGACTTAATTTCTTACTCAGATCAAAACATCAACTTTCACTCCCAGAGTTTGCTATCTCTGTTTGCTTTACATAAAAAGGTTAATTGATTTTTCCAAGTGAAATTTCGACACCAACTCTGGCTTCACCCTGTAGAGGATTCCACCCCACCACCTTGGTTTTCCATTTTCAGCATTGATTACCAAAGCAGGGTGTGTATTTCTCTGAGTTGTCATGTGGCCCAATTTCATCATATTTCAGTTCCCTTTTGTGTGTGTGCTCTTTTAACCCAGGGCGGGTGGCACTTCCCCTAACAGGTAAGATGCCACGTGGGCTCTGGCCTGTTCTTATCTGATTGTACCACTTTGTGGTGTAGAGAGCTGCATGAGATAGGCGACGTGGGATGCGGGTCCAGGTGAATCTAGAGTTTGGGGACAGACATGTGCTGAAGGAGTGCTGCTGCCACTCCGAGGGTGGGGCTGGGCTGGGGGCTGGGTGGGCATGGCACCATTATGGAGGGAGCATAGGGGAGCCCACACCCACCCATGCCTCTTCTCACCCACTTTGCAAAGCTGCGTGCTCTGTGGGCAGCCCCTCTCCCACCAGGACTGTGACTCTCGAATCTCTGTTCCCTGCTCTGTCCCTTCCCTGTCATTAGCCCCACCTGCCACCTCTTCAGTGAGGTTGTCCCCAGCCTAGACTCCATCTAGATCTTGCTTGTTAATTTCAGTTTCAGATCTGCAAATATTCTTCAGAGAATGTGGTGCAACTGGAAGGTATTTTGTTAATTTTTCTCTGTGTTTGTTTTTCTAATTCTTAAAACCTTGTTAAAACTCTGTTAAGTATCCCTTGGGTCAAAGAAGCAAATTAAAACTGCAATTACAGAATATGTAGGAAATGATGTAGAGAATACTGTGTATGAAAATCAGTCTCTCCCTTACACACACATACATCTTTAATATCAATTCCACTGGGTTTTTAATGAAATGTGTATCTAGAAGACCCCATCATCTCAGCCCAAAATCTCCTGAAACTGATAAGCAACTTCAGCAAATTCTCAGGATACAAAATCAATGTGCAAAAATCACAAGCATTTCTATACACCAGTAACAGACTTAAAGAGAGCCAAATCGAGAATGGACTGCCATTCACAATTGCTACAAAGAGAATAAAAGATCTAGGAATACAACTAACAAGGAACATAAAGGACCTCTTCAAGGAGCAGATGCTTTTAAGTGGTGTTGGTAAGTGGGTATGTCATCATGGTGTTTCAGACCTAGTTCACCCAAACCTTTTATGTAGTTTAGAAGAGCACTGAAACAGTTAATGAAATGTTTGATATTCAAGCTAATGGATTACTTGACTAAACTGGAGAAGTAAGGGAGTCCGTTTGGGGCTTAGAGACAGATGCTACAGAACCCACCTGCCCTCGAAATGAAGAGCGTCAGTGGGCCAAAGGCTCAGGTCTGCTTTTGGACAGCTGTACACATTCTGGAAAGGGAATTCCACTTTGCCATTTTCACCCCAACAGAAAAGTTCTCAGTGAGCCATTGTCAAAAAAAATTCCAGAGTAGACTTCAGAATTAAGGTTGCCAGAAATGTTTTATTTCTACTCTATTATAAACACCCTTTCCAAAACTATGTCATGTGTATTCTTTCATCTATTTAAATGCCATCACTAGAGTTTGATAGAAGCATGTCTTCATTTCTCTTTAAAAATTGAGGCACTTTTGGTGTAGAGCAGTTTGTGTGTAGATTTGCCATCCCACAGCCTGTGGTTCAACTGTGTGGGCATATTTTAGGCCTTGCAAGAGCTAACAGTGCACATAAGCCCTTAAAAGAAACAGTGCTCATTAAAATTTAACTAAGATAGTTTTGCCAAGTGAATAATACTGCCATATTAACATAGAAGAGAATTCTAAGTAGTGCAGAAGCCTTGATTATGCAAGGGGAAGACATTGACTAACCCACAGGACATGAGGCATGAAAGAAATGAAGAGTAATACTCATGCACTCCTGCAGCTGGGCAGGTAGTAAGGGATGTAGGTTAACAGAGACTTGCAGGAAATGACTGTTCTTCTACCAGATGGAGAAGCAGTTTTTAGTACTATCCTCAATAATCAACTTTCTCTTCCTCTATCAAGATTTAACATTTAAAAAAAATCTTATCTATAATAGATAGAACACTAGGGCCCCAAAATAAAGAGTAATCTTCATGTAATTAGTAAATTAAATCATAGGATTGAGTCAACCAAGAACTTCTGAAGAAAGGTTTTTAAGAAAAAAGATGCTCCTTCTTAAAAACCAAACAATGAGGGAGACAAAGTAAATATTGAGCAAATTTATAAGTAGAAGATGAGAAAAATCATTTTATTTAATGAAGTGATATCCCAGAGCAGAATGCTATGTGGCAAAAAAAAAAAAAAAAAAAAATGAATGTTACTGTGGAAAAGCATCTACCCATCTCTACTTTTTGAGGGTGACTTTTAATAAGGTGAATAGGAAAAGCTATAAGAATGCTAATTTCCAGCAGTGCAAAAGATATAAAAAAGGAAGAGATACAAAAGAATGAACTAACAGTGGATACATATCATTCCATATTTGTCCAAACTGGTAGAATGTACAACACTCAGTGAACCTGGATGCAAACTGTGGAGGTCAGTGATGAGAATGTGTCAGTGCAGGTTCATCAATTGTAACAAATGTACCGTTCTGCTGGGATGCTAATAATGGGGAAGGCTGTGGTGTGGGAGAGCACAAGTACACGGGAAATATTCGAACCTTCCACTCAGTTTTGCTATGAGCCTAAAACTGCTCTAAACAATAAAGCATTTTAAATAAAAAACTGGGGACACCAAGGAGGAAAGCATACTTTTCAAGTCTGTCACAGTTCTCCAAGAAACAGGTGGAAACAGATACTCATTAGAATTCCATTTCATTCCTCTGGCAGCCCAGACCCAAGAAAAGACCCTCGAGGCAGGGAAAATTGAGAGTTCAATCTTCTCCTGTCTGGAGTTTCTGTTTTACTAAAATGTATGTGAGGAGAATCGGTTCAGGTTCTGGAGAACCAGGAGCATGCCAGGACATCCTTTAATCCTGCTTGGGAAAACATCTACATTTTATGTCTTATACATATATTTGAATAAAACATTCCAGGGGAGCACAAAACTGTAGGAGATCAGCTGGTCATGAGTGAGAAAGCAACATGAAGATGGACCTCGGCTCTGATAGCAGGCCAGCTGACCTCCATCCCCAGCCTCCTCCAAATGATCATGGAGACCACAGAGGAGACGTCTGACCTGCATATGCTTGCAGTTTTGATACATTTCCCTGAGTCAAGGGATTGCAGCAGTTCCAAAATTGACACAGTTCTGAGTTAGAATGTGTTCTAAATATAAGGCCAGGCAATTTTAATCATGTGGCTGTTGAATTGAAACGCCCCAAGCGTAATTTGAGATGGTGAAAATCGTTTTCCTCATTGAGCCCGCTAATGAGAGGGTTGTGAGTCCTTAAGACCATCCCTGCCTCTGAAAAGAGCTGTGTTCCACCAGACCAACCAAACGGAGCATCAGTCACAGGTGGTTAGGAAGGACCCTGCCAGGAGGAAATGTGATGGAAGCTCAGGATCAAAGCAACAGATTCCAGGAGGGAGAACTGCCTGTGGGCCAAGTGACCATGGGGGTGTCCCTGCCTTGCACTGTGAGCGGCCACATGTCAGCGTTACCTGGCTGGGGTCAGACCGGCCTCATGTGGGTCCTCAGAGCAGACCTCTAGTCTGTCTGCACAGGAGTCACCTGAAGACCTTGTTAAAACTCAGATTCGTTTTTGGACAACATACCACATGCTTAACCTATGAACTAGAGAAGCAGAGACAAAAGCTTAAGTTAAAATGAGGGCATTTTTATTCATTCAAAATGTATTTCTTTTGCTTTTGGTAACAATATTTGCTTCTCTTTTGTTACATTATCATCCCATTATGTGGCTCTCAGGGCAAATTTTAATCAAAAAACCCTGTTTTCCTCAGCCAAGTAGTGAGCAAGTGACTTAAAGGCAGAGCCAAAATTTGAAAAGATAGATAAATGATAGATAATAGATGACACAGATAGATGATTGATAGAAGAGAGATGATATATGGATGATAGATGATTGATAGAAGAAGATAGCTTGATGATAGATAATAGGTAAATGTATAGACAGAGATAGATAGATTAGATAGATAGATGATGATGATATGTAGATAGATGATAGAAACAGATGATATATGCATGGTAGGTAATTAATAGATAGAAGATAGATGATAGATAATAGATGATAGGTAATTGATATATAATTGATAGATACAGATATTTAAAAATAACAAATTCAGATACAACATTAGTATACCACAAATGATAGTGTTCCTATCCAACCACAATGAACACTTCAAAAATAAAATAGATTACATTGGTTTATGTGCCAGTTATGGCAAACCTTTAAAAACTAGATGATTCTTATTTATATAAATTGTTTCAGGATGTAGAAAATAATAAAAAAAAAACTACCCTAAACTCATTTATTATGCTAACAAACCTTTATATCAAAACTGGGCAAGGAAAAAAAATACAGATATCAGTATAAGTAAAGTATAAGTAAAAATATAGACGTATATAATCTCACTTTTGAACATAAAAGTAAAACAGAAGATAAAATACATTAAAATAATGCACAACAGTATTTTTAAAGAAAAGAATGATAAATCATGATAAAGTGCTGGCCAGAGTCTAGGGAACTGAGGACTCTCATTGGCTTTCTATTAAAATATGCCACAGGTCCTCCTTCTTCATACAGTTTTACAATTCTAAAAGTAAAACTTGCTATGCAATGTTTTAAGTATATAGGCAAAATATATAAGTATGGCCTATAATTGAGAAGAATTGTAAAACACTGAAATTTTCATTAATAAGGATTTAGGAAAGAAAATTGAAGCACATTCATACACACTAGGGTTTAATAAAATTGTGGATATAATTATTTTATTGACAAGGGTAGAGCTCTAAAGTTTGTTGAGGGAAAGTCAGAGTGATAGAAAATTTACCATATAATCCATTTATAAAAGATTAGTGGGAATGTGCAGAGGGAGATACTCAAGTTCTGGTCATCAAAAGGATCTACAAAAGATTATTTTATCTTATCATTTTTTTGAGACAGGTCTCACTCTGTCGCCCAGGCTGAAGTGCAATGGCACAATCTCGGCTCACTGCAGGCTTGATCACTCAGGCTCAAGCAATCCTCCCACTTCACCCTCCCACGTATCTGGGACTACAGGCAAGTACCATCACGCTCAGCTAATTTTTTTCTTGTATTTTTTGTAAAGATAGCATCTCACTGTTGCCTGGGCTGGTCTCGAACTTCTGGACTCAAGCTATCTGCCCACCTCAGCCTCCAAAGTGCTGGACTTATAGACGTGAGTTACCACACCTGGCCTACAGATATTTTTCTCTAGGTAATGTGATTTGGGATATTTTTTCTTTATTTTAATCCATTTTAACATTTTTCAAAGATCCTGTATAATTTTTCAAAAACAAAGAACAATTTCTCAATAAATATTATCTCAAATATATATTCTCAGTAGAAATACCAAAAACAAAGCAAATTGAAGAAAAAAATTAAAAATTATATGAATTCAGCCATCCTGAGTCACCATTAACCTTTTTGTTTTTATCCACCTACATATTTATTTACATGTTTTTAAGTGACGAGAAGAAAATAAGCCTGTTACATAATGACTTCAACGTTTTATATTACAATTGATCATAAGTGATTTTTAATGTTAGAGAATATTCTCACGAAATGAACTTTTTAATGGTCACACGTTGTAAAATACACATCATTCATTTAACCAACTACCTATTACTGAACAATTAGGAGGAGAGCTGTGTTTTAAAACAGCCATTAGGAGTTAATGACCTAGGTCTGTGTTCTTTCCAAAACAATATAAGCTCATAAAAATGCACAGCTTTTGTGAGCTCTGTATTCCATAAAATGTCTAACATGAGAGTACGCCAATAAAAAAAGATGATTCCAACCAGCCAGAATGAATCCCCGACACATAGAGTGAAAATTTTGTGCCATTAAGGCTGGGGAAAATGTAACACTTTTTCCTATTCCTCACATTTCAAAGCACATTTAGATCAACCTAAAACTTACGTCTCTTCCCTTGCTATATTGATAAAGCTTGACAATTTTGCTGTTGGGTGCACAGTGCTGAATCTTCAAAGCTTAGGAGACGGGGTTGCATTTCTTTTATGTCACTTAATAGCTTGGACGGGTTATTTAACCTTTTCCTGAGCCTCAGTTCTCTCATCTCTAAAATGGGGCTCAGGTCATTTAGAGTGTGCAGTTCTTAATTAAGTCCAAGGTTCACAGTGGACTCACAGCACAGGGTTGGTTACCATTATAATGGCTGCCGCTAGTGCTGTTTCTTAAATAGTGTGCCCAGGAATCTGCCGGGATATTTACTGCTACATTTTCAAATCAGTATTTAAATTTCGCACTTCAAAAGTAAAATGTACCTTACTGTTCATTTCCTGAAAGATCACTGGGGAGAGTTGTTAGGACATTTCTGACATGCTATACTTTATGGAATGTTATTGTTTGAACACACACACCACTTGGTGGAAGGCTAAGCTCTTATGCAGCTCTGAGATACCTAACCCCAAAGACAGATTCTTTACCCCCAATACATCCAGTGCACATTGGTGGAGAAGGATTAGGATGAGGACAACGAAACTCACATTTTCAGAGGGGAGGATGGGACACCTGGCAGTCACTTGTTCCTGGAACTACCACAGCCACACCCTATATGGCCCCTGGTTCTGCTCCTTGGAAAGGCTGTAAGCATTGTGAGATGTCTTATGAATATAGGTCCCAGGATTCCAGGTTTCATGGCTGTTAAAGGCCAGACTTTGGTTTTATTTGGTAGTAGATTTTTCTCAGAATGTGGTGAGATTCCAGTTTATTGGCTTTTAGTTAATGGCATAATGAGTACAAAACCCTACCTCCTCCTCTGTGCAAACTGTTACTTCTTAGGTTAAATGAATTATTTCTTAGTACCAAATTCCCTATTGCTAATTAAGCTAGATAGACTTTAGCTTCTCTTTCACCTGTGAAAGAGCTCAGTTGTCTGGAACCCAGAGCTTCTGCACAGCTCCACTCAGCAGGCACCAGCTTCCTTTCATTTCTGCTCCACCCCACTGGGATTGCGGTTGCTCTTGTGGCTGAAGGTACTTCACGTAAAGAGCACAGTGGTGCAGAACTACCCCTTATTACAGGGTTTCAGGTAATGAAAACAGGCATATGAGACAGGCAATTGCAAGGCTACCCCTTTCATGTCACTAATTTTCAAAATTTAAATGATTGCCTTAGTTATTTTTCTATTACAGCTCCTTTCCGTTCAACTTGCAAAAATGCATGGCTAACACAAAGCTAGAAGTTTCCAGGGAAGTCCAAGAAGGAAAAGGAAACTGATAGAACTTACATTTTTCCACAAGACAATATCTATTTAGATAGCTGTTATTTAGCGTTCAACTCTCACAAGCTACTATATCAAATATTAAATAACCACTGTACTTTGCAATAATATTTTAATTTGGTAGCATATTAGAAATTTCTATTTTTCTTTCTAAAAGTGCACATCTTAAATTCTTGGCAAAGTCATATGTGAACTTGGAATTTCATAAATAGAAATCTGTTTTATAGAAACCCTGTAGAAAAAGGTTCTATAAAATGTACATGTAGTATATCTTAAAAATGTCATAAATGAATTATCTGTATTTACTTCAGATTCAATGAGAGACCAAGAGTGTATCAAAATAAAAGCAAGAATCACGGACCTAAATACAGAGTGTTAGTCCGTTCTTGTGCTGCTATAAAGAAATACCTGAAACTGGGTAATTTATAAAGAAAAGAGGTTTAATTGGCTCATGGTTCCACAGGCTGTACAGGAAGCATGGTTGAGGAGGCCTCAGGAAACTAGAATCATGGCAGAAGGTGAACAGGAAGCAGGCATGTCTTATATGGCAAGAGGAGGAGGAAGAGAGAGAAGGGAGAGGTGCCACACACTTTTAAACAACCAGATCTTGTAAGAACTCACTCACTGTCACGAGAACAGCAAGAGGGAACTCTGCCCCCACGATCCAATCATCTCCTACGGGGCCCCATCTCCAACACCGGAGATTAGAATTCAACATGCGATTGGAGTAGGCACACAAATCCAAACCATGTCAGTTATAAAACTGACTATTCTAGTCACAAATCTTAATATGCATATCTTTTATTCATTTTATGAATTAATAGTTATATGTCATTGCTTTTTTATATGTATATAATTAACTTATTTATTCTAGCAATATTTCATATTTTTTGTAATAGTCTCAAAATTACACCATATGTTAAATTTCTTTTAGTTAATGCAGTAAATTACTCATGTCTTAGACATTCACATATACTAACAATGTTGTGTTTTAATTATAGAGGGAGACTATTTCTTTAATATGTTTGTCATATGCAGTATTTAAAGAGCAAATAAGAAAAAGACATAAATTGCTATTTTTATGTTAGAATGTTTATTCTTTCCTTATCTAAACAATGCAAATATGTTCATTATAGTTAGAAAGCATAGATAATTAGAAAAAATAAGCTAGCCCATTACAACAAACAATTGCAACCACCATTAACATTTCAATGTCTTTTTGCCCAGTTTTCAGATGTAAATATATCATATATATCACATGCTTATTTAGTATATTTTATCAACTAGCACTTTGTTGTAATTTTAACAGCCTTAATATTTCAAAAATAGATGTATTGCAGTTCGTATAGTATTTCCAACATTTGGATAATTTCGTGGTGTTTAGGGTTTCATAATCATAAATAATATTGCATTAACATTTATGTTTTTGCCCAATACTTATAGTCAAAAAGTATGATAGGTGACCACTTTCACTGGCAACATGTAATGATTCTTACCCTTACTGAGCTTGCCACCAGTAGGGAGACAACCATTAAAACAAATAAATTAAATACAATATGCAAAGTGGATTGGGATCACAGTGATAAAAGACTTAAATGCTTACTGCCTGATCAGCTTTGTTTCTTAATTTGGGATAATTTTCTTTGGATACATTTCCTTCTGGAAGTGCAATAAGTGAATCAGTAGGTAAGGGCATTTTTATTTTTATTTTTATTTTTTATTATATATATATATATATTTAAATTTTACTTTAGGTTCTGGGATACATGTACAGAATATGCAGGTTTGTTACATAGTGCCATGGTGGTTTACTACACTTATAAGCCCATCATCAAGGTTTTAAGCCCTGAATACATTAGGTATTTGTCCTGATGCTCTCCCTCCAGTGTTTGGTTTTCCGTTTCTGTGTTAGTTTGCTGAGAATGATGGTTTTCAGTTTCATCTATGTCCCTGCAAACGACATGAACTCATTCTTTTTTTATGGCTGCATAGTATTCCATGGTGTATATGTGCCACACTTTCTTTATCCAGTGAATCATTGATGGACATTTGGGTTGGTTCTAACTCTTTGCTATTGTGAACAGTGCTGCAATAAACATATGTATGCATGTGTCTTTATAGTAGAATGATTTATAATCCTTGGGTATATACCCAGTAATGGGATTGCTGGGCTAAATGATATTTCAGATTCTAGATCCTTGAAGAATTGCCACACTGTCTTCCATAATGGTTGAATTAAATTACACTCCCACCAACAGTGTAAAAGCATTCCTTTTGTTTCTTAATTTGGGATTTCCTTTGGATAAGCCTCCTTCTGCAAGTGCAGTAAGTAAATCAATAGGTAAGGGCATTTTTAAAACTTTTGAAAAACTAGCCAGCATTTCCAGATCAATGTTAAGTAACAATGGTTACTTATGCAACCTGATTCTGAGTTTTTTCTCCCCAGTCACATCAAGGCTAGGCACAATTAAGTATAAGTGTCACTTTGAAATAGATATGTTTTATCTTAATAAAGAATACTTTAATTTACTAACATGTTAAGCAACGAGTTTTGAACTCCATGGAAATTCTTCTCAATACCTATGCACATTCAACTTTTCTTAATTGACTAATTGATGTATTATATGTGTTACATTGATGGAAATATATTTCTTAATAGTCATTTCTTCACATTCTTCATGTCTGTATAACCAGGTCTTAGTTATTGTATTTGTCAGTGTACTCTTCAATTATGTTTGGTAGTGTTTTAAAAGTATTGATTCATATTCATAAATGTCTATTATTTTCTTCTTAAATGATTTTTTCTTGTTTTTTCTGTCATATGTTCTCTTTCTAGAATAAAAAAGTTATTTTCCAATTATTTTTCTTCCACTCACTTATTAGAGGTGTAACCAATGTTATTTAACCTCATCTGTAAGATGTTTACATCTATTGTACCCCTTCTTAATAATGCTGTTTTAAGGTCTAAATTTAAAGCATAAAACAGTGCCTAGAATACTTAGAAAAGACATTTTAATGCTCCAAACATTTTGTTATTTTGGAACATCTAAAATCTCAATTAAACTGTCCTTGCCACGTACGATGTGCCTGCTTCCCCTTCGCCTTTTGCCAAGATCTTGTTTCCTGAGACTTCCACAACCATGCTTCCTGTACGGCCTGTGGAACTGTGGGCCAAATTAAACCTCTTTTCTTTATAAATTACCCAGCTTCAGGTATTTATTTATTTATGTTTCATTTATGTTTGAAATAATTTACCATTAAAAGTGGTCATAGTTGTTTATTTATTTATTTATTTATTTATTTTTCTGGTGGGAGGAGTCTCTCTTTGTAACCCAGGCTGGAGGGCAGTGGCAGGATCTCGGCTCACTGCAACCTTGCCTCCTGAGTCAAGTGTTTCTCCTGCCTCAGCCTCCCGAGTAGCTGTGATTACAGATGTGTACCACCAAGCCTGGCTACTTTTTATATTTTTAGTAGAGTCAGGGTTTCACCATGTTGGCCACACTAGTCTTGAACTCCTTACCCCAAGTGATCTGCCTGCTTTGGCCTCGCAAAGTGCTGAGATTTACAGGTGTGAGTCATCACACCCCGTCGTAGGTTTTTTGTTTGTTCGTTTGTTTTTGTTGTTGTTGTTTTCATTTCAGGGCAGGAGGTAGAGCATATGAAGATTGATCATATATCTCTGATAACATCACAGTTTCTTCTTTGGGTTCTTACTGACTTCCTGGCCTCTCATACAATGCTGATTGTGTCTTTTTTTTAATTTTTCTTGTTTAGAATTTCTGTTTTACTCCATATATTTATTTTATAGTGTTTGTCGTAATACTTTTTGTCCTTTTTTTTAAACTGTGGGGTTTTTTTGGTGTATATTGCCCTATGAGTTTTGACAAATTAATATAGTACTATAACCATCATTATTAAGATATAGATTTATTCCAATACCCCAGAAAGTTACCCAGTGTTCTTCTATAGAGAAGTGCTTTCCTTACTCCCAGACCCAGGCAACTGATAAAATGCTTTGTCTCTAGGTTTTTTCTTTCTCAAGATGTAATGCAAATTCAATTATATAATATGTAGCCTTCTGTGTTATTCTCATAAAAACATCTTTTACTGAATACATTGCATGTGAGAATTATCCATGTGTTTTTTTAAAATTACTGAATAGTATTTTGTTTTATGATTGCACCATAGTTTGTGTATGTATTTCATACCTGAAAGGCATTTGTTTCCAAAACGTGATATTCATAAATAAAGCGTATAGGTCTATCTGTGACTACAGGCTTAATTTCAGGTGATCAGATACCCAGGAACTGAACTGATGAGGCATATGGGCACTCATATTTAATTTCTAGTTAGAATGTAATAATAAAAATCGAATTTACTCTGGTTACTGAAAAAAACTTAATACTGGATAATATATATGAAGCAATTGTTTTGCGATATTAGACATTAAGCAATGGAGGACAGTGATCATTGAGAGAGGAGAAGCAAGCAGGATGAGCCCTAGGATTGCCTCAGTTTCCCATCTGAACAAGTTTCAAGGCCAAACACAGAAAAGGAGAACATTTTTTAAATATAAAGGAAAATAGATTAAAATGAAAATGACGAATGCAAGATATACCATGAAAACACTATTCAAAAGAAGTTGGTGTGGCTATCTGACATCAGACAAAGAAGATTTCAGAACCAACACTATTACTTTGCATAAATAAAGTCATTTCCTAATGAAAAAGAAGTCATATTATCTGGAGAATATAAAACTTTTAAATGTTTATATGACTAATACCAGAGCTTCAAAATATATGAAGTAAAAGCTTATAGAAGTTCAAGTAAAAATGAGCAAATCCACAGTCAGAGTTCCCAACATGGGTGTTTAAAAATTGTCAGACAAGTGAACAGAAATTTGGACATTGTCTGTCTTGGTGAATGTTTGTTGAGCCCTTGAAAATAACAGGCAGCTATTGGCTAGAGTGTTTTATAAACATCAGTTAGATTGTTAGTTAATACATTTCTGCTGATACAATTTTCTGAACCATCTTGTGGGTTTTCTGTGTATGATACATAATTCACTCCATTTACACAAGCAGCTGATTCACAAATCTATTTTCTACTTTTGGCTTCTGCTGAGAAGGCTGGATTTCTATACCGTTAAGATTCCCAAATGTTCTCTGGTCTCATTAAAAGGATTTTTTACTCACAAAGTTAATCTCTTCTAAGAGTCTTTCATATGAATGAACACTCTAGATAGGCTGAGAATTTCTCAAATTATGAAGTCCTGGACCAATTTTATTTTATAGTTCTTCCCTAATTTGTCACTTTCTTCTCACATTTTACTAAGCAGAGAACAAGAAAACAAAAAATTGTTTGCACCTTCAACACTTTACTTGGAAATCACCTCCACTAACTGATTTCATCATTTAAAAGTTTTGCTTACTACACAATTACAAGATACAACCAACTAAGTTTTCTGCCACATACAACGATTCTCTCTCCTTCATTTTCCACTTACATGTCTGTTCTTTTCCTCCTGAGCTCTCAGCAACAATGACTTTAATGTCTATGTTTCTACTAGTCTCTCTAACATGAATTAGGTTTTTTCTACACGTTCCTCACTTGATTCTGAGTCCTTGCTATCAGAATCATTACAGTGCATGTTTCTGCGAACTGTCTAAAACAATCTAGGCTGTTTTTATTATTCTACTCAAAAATCTTTCAGTTTTTGCCCATTGGCCAATAGCAAATTTACCTACCTGTTTTTGGGAATTTCTACAGCAGCACCTCACTTCTGAGCATCAAAAGCTAGATGTATTAGTCTGTTCTCAGGCTGCTAATAAAGACATACCCAAGACTGTGTAATTTATAAAGAAAAAGAGGTTTAACACTCACAGTTTCACATGGCTGGGGAGGCCTCATAATCCTGGCAGAAGGTGAAGGAGAAACAAAGCATGTCTCACACGGCAGCAGTTAAGAGAAGAATGAGTGCCCGGTGAAGGGTGGTGCCCCTTAAAAACCATCAGGTCTCCTGAGAACTAATCACTATAATGAGAACAGGATGGGGGAAACTACCCTCGTGATTCAATTATCTCCACCTGGTCCCTCTCACAACACATGGGGACTATGGAAACTAAAATTCAAGATGAGATTTGTGTGTGGACACAGCCAAACCATATCATTCTGCCCTGGCCCCTCCCAAGTCTCCTGTCCTCACATTTCAGAACACAATCATGCCCTTCCAACAATATCCCAAAATCTTAACTCATTCCAGCATTAACCAAAAAGTTCAAGTCCAAAGTCTCATCTGAGACAAAGCAAGTCTTCAACTAGGAACCTGTAAAATCAAAAGCAAGTTAGTTACTTCCTAGATACAAGTGGGGATACAAGCATTGTGTAAATACAGCCATTCCAAATGGGAGAAATTGGCCAAAACAAAGGGGCTACAGGCCCCACACGAGTTCGAAATTCAATAGGGCGGTCATTACACCTTAAAGTTCCAAAATAATCTCCTTTGACTCCATGTCTTATATCCAGGTGATAGTGATGCAAGAGGTGGGATCCCACGGCCTTGGGTACTGGATAACTTTTGTATTGCTAATATAATAAATGACCACAAACTTGACTTAACAAAAACTTATTTTCTTATAGTTGTGTAAGTTAGAAGTCCCACATGGGTCTCAATGGGCTACAAACACAGTATCAGCCGGGCTGCATTTCTTCCTGGAAATTCTAGGGGACAGTCCACTTATTTTCCCTCCCCAATGTCCAGATGCCACCCGTATTCCTTGGTTCATGGTTCTACTTCATTTTCAAAGCCAGCACCATTGCTCCTTTCTGAGCACTCTTTCATCATCACAACTTCTGATCCTAACCTCAGCTGGGAAAGGTGGTTTTTTTTTAGGAGCTCATGTGATTTTATTGGGTTCACCTGGAGTATCAAGGCTACCCTACCCTTCTTGAGGTCATAATCTTATTCTATCTGCAAAATTCCTTTCTTTATGTAAGGTAACATATTCACTGGTTTCTGGGATGGCCGTGTGAACATTTCTGGGGCTCTGTAATTCTGCCTTCCATGCCAGCTCACATATTTTTTTAGTATTACTCAATAGTAAAACACAATAAAATTAATAATCTCCTTGTGATTAGTTAACATACTCCTTTCATTACTTGATTCAATATTGTGTTTTATTGGCAAATAGGAAATCTTAGGGACATTTCATTTTTGTTGAGAACTTTGCATACATTACTTAGCAAATGGCCCCATTATGTCATATTTCCATACATATACATATTAACATAAATTTAGGCAAAGGCAATAATCCAGAAAATAAGAAGACTGGGTATCTCATTGCCATTAGAGTTTTCCTGGAAAATTGGAACAGGTGCTAGTGCCTCTCTAATGCATGTCACTACTGCTCTGGCTACACCACAGAAGTGTTTCTCCTTATAAAACAATGTGCAAAGGCAAAGAATCCTTCCCAGTGCTTTGGAGTTTCAGCTAAGACCTCCAAGGTCTTGAGAGTTATTGACTGTAAGTGCCCCTTGTTTTAGAGAGGAATTGTGTAGAAGCCTAGAGGATTTGTTAAAAGGTAGACAGACTGAACCAGCAAACATAATTCTCAAGAGTTTACATTATACAAATAAAGTCTAGCATTTTACTGAGAAAATTTATTTGAAGGAAATTTGTAGTAATAGAGAATGCTATCTTGTAGGTGAAAAGGAAGGGGGTACTTGCTCCTTTCATCTGAACGAGATACCCTCAAGAGACCTCAAACACTAACACTCATAATAATATATTTTAAACGCTTACCACATTTCTGATGCTGTTGTAAGTATGTTACGTGAATTGATTCAAACTTTACCACTTTATGAAGTTGATTTTATCTTCCCTATTTTAAAGCTGAGTAAATTGAGACCCATAGATGTTAAGTGATGGCTTCTATTAACATAAGTCCTTGGCAGAATAGTAGAAATTTATAGCTGCACCCAGTACTGCATAAGGAAATTCTCGGCAGAACTTGACATCTGTCCTCTGAGGTTTAGGGGCACAAACACTGGTGTCTGCTCCTCACCCAGCGAAGCCTTAGAATGAGGGGCTTGTGGAGCAGCCCACACGCCAGAGTGAGGAAGCAAATGAGAACAGCCTGTGCCTCTCAGGAAAAGAATGCACCGGCTTTCCAAGACCTGAGGGTGCACCACAGGACAGAGCGAGGTTTCCGTAGCTTGAAGAAAACATTTCCAAGAAGGAGGCCATGCAAGAGAAGGAGACACCAGGGATATACTACCAGGGACAGGAACTGACGGGAGTGTGCCAGAGGTCAGCAGAGTGAACATCGCCCAAATCAGAGAAAGATGCAGTGTGGAGGTCTCAGTGGGGATCTCTGCAGAGTCTACATAGTGCTCTGCATGACAGAACCAGTGTTTGGAGGCTTTCCCAACACAGAGCATTCGACAGCCAAAAAAGAACTAGCACAAAATAAACATTCTGCCATTTTATCTTGGGTTTTTATAGCTTTCTGGAATTGCTCAACCTTCCTGAGCCTCAAAGTTATTATTTGTAAAATAGAGGCGAAAAGCCTACCTTATAGGGGGTAGCTGTAGAAACACAATCTAAGGAATGAAAAGCACGTGGCACACTTTCTGACACTATCGAGTGCAAAATAAAGATCACCAATATTATAGATGCAGGGAAGCCTGGATCCAAGGTGCACTTGAAGGAGTTTTAGCAGCCTTCATTGTATTCTTTGCTTGAAGAGACCACCTAGTATAGCTGAAAGGTAGTATTTTTATTTATTTTTAGCTGAGAAGTAATATTTACATTTATACTCTGAGTTAAAAGATACATAGGTACTAAATAGAATCCATAACTAGAAAAATGAAAAAAATATTATTATTTTACTTTTTTAATTATAAAAATAGTGGCCAGCTAATTCAAGTTTTCCTATCAATTATTTTGTGCAAGACAATGTGTAAGCTGCAATGAGTAATCCCATCAGCAGTGAGGGGATCAAGATGAAAATAAGAATTAAGATGAGATAAGACACCGCACAAGGGAAATAACTCAAACACAAGTTAAATAAAAGAACTTTGAAATGTGAAAAAATAGTAACATTTTGGTATACCCCAAACTAGAGAGGCAATGGGAAAACCAACAGAGAACACACAAACAAAAGCACGGAGGAGGGTAGGAAACAAAGAATGACAGTGGATCTGAAGAACACTAAGAAATCTCATTTTCAGCCTCTTTTTTTCTTGAGCAAGTATGAGTCATGGAGTGAAAGATACCAAAATCAAGCTAAAGAAGTCTGTATGCGGCCGGACGCAGTGGTTCACGCCTGTAATCCCAGCAGTTTGGGAGGTTGAGGCAGGTGGATCATGAGGTCAAAAGTTCAAGACCAGCCTGGCCAACATGGTGAAACCCTGTCTCTACTGAAACTACAAAAATTAGCTGGGAGTGGTGGCAGGCACTTGTCATCCCAGCTGCTTGGGAGGCTGAGGCAGGAGAATCGCTTGAACCTGGGGGGCAGAAGTTGCAGTGAGCTGAGATCGCACCACTGCTTTCTGGAATGCACTCCAGCCTGGGTGACAGAGTGAAACTCTGTCTCAAAAAAAGCAAAAAAAAAAAAAAGTCTGTATGGAATGGGAATCTCTGGAAGACTTTTGGAGACTGAAATGCATGGAAATCATTGATTTAGAGCAAAGGGCTGTGTGCTGTTTAAGACAGAACGAATGAGGTATGGGATAGAAGCAGGGAGATTTAATGGGAAACCATTGGAGAAGTACTTAACTGGCAAGAGATAACAAAATCATGGACAGAGACTGGAATTGGTAAAAAGATAGATCATGTAGGGGCAATGGCCCACCATGAGAATCGCTTGAACCCTGGAGCTGGAGGTTGCTGTGAGTCGAGATCATGCCACTGCACTCCAGCCTGGGTGACAGAGTGAGACACTGTCTCAAAAAAAAAAAAAAAAAATGAGATACTTAGTAAATGTGGAATAAAATGAATGAATGAGGCCAGGTACAGTGGCTCACACCTGCAATCCCTACACTTTGGGAGGCTAAGGTAGGCGGATCATTTGAGGTTAGAGGTTCAAGACCAAC